>JAVJIF010014110.1:0-102032 GCA_038442645.1 Agave tequilana | reverse complement strand
GAGATTCGCTCTAAGTGTACCTCACTCCAAATACTGTATAAGTGAATTAAGTTCTTTATACAGGGGATATACTTTACAGTATATCGAGACTGATTTACATTCAGTCTAATTGGTGTTTAACCAAGGAAGGAATTGAAAGGTAGTTCTTAAATTAAGGAACGTTCTATTGAACGGAAAACCTCCCACCTGATATTTGCCAACCTGGCCAATTAGATTGTTGATATTTCAGTAATCTTGAATAGTTGTCAGATTGATTCCTGTTAAGCAGAAACCACAATCTTAAGACAATTAGTACTATTGAAGTTTTGTACTTCTGTTCTCCTTGAACTTGCAGAAAATGTCTGAGACTAATCAAGATAGTACTAGCAAGGCACCAAACATGCAGCTACAAGCTTTGATGTCACTCCACTTCCTAACCCGAAGCCGGAGAAAGCCAGGAAAATTTGACGGCACATAATTCAAGAGGTGGCAATAGAAGATGCTCTTCTACTTGACCACTCTTCATGGCCAGATTCCTGCAAGAAGATCCACCAGAGCCCGCAACTGATGCATGGACTCAATATGACTTCCTTTGCCAAAATTATATATTAAATAGACTGGATGACTCTCTTTACAATGTCTACAGTCCTATCACAACGGCAAAGAAGTTATGGGCCAGTCTTGACAAGAAGTACAAGACTGAGGATGTTGGTACCAAGAAGTTCGTCGTAAGACGATTTCTGGAGTACAAAATGGTGGACAGCAAGACTGTTATCAGTCAGGTGCAAGAGTTCCAACTTATCTTGCACGAGATAGAAGCCGAAAGTATGATCCTACCTGAAACCTTTTAGGTTGCTACTATCGTGGAGAAACTCCCACCTGCGTGGAGAGATTTCAAGAACTACCTGAAGCACAAGCGAAAGGAGTTAAAGTTAGAAGATCTCATTGTGAGGCTTCGTATCGAGGAGGACAATCGCAAGTCCGAAAAAAGGAGCAGTAAGAACTCCTACGAAGCAAAAGCCAATATGATTGAAGACTCAAAGGGGAAAGCGTCTACTTCCAAAGGCTTAAAGCGGAAGAAGACTTCTCAGGGGTACAAAGGCAGGGTCCAAGAAGGCAAGAATATGCGCTTCAAGGAAACCTGCTACATCTGCAACAAATAGGGGCATAAGGCGAATGAATGTCGCAACCGTCTCAAAAAGAAAAAGAAGAGCCATCCACAAGCAAACTTGACCGACCATAAGTCGCCAAACCTTTCAGCTGTGGTGTCAGAAGTGAATCTGACAATCAACAATAAGGATTGGTGGGTAGACACTGGGGCTACTCGGTACATTTGCTCTGAGAAGTTATTATTCTCTGAATATCAAAGACTAGAGCAAGATGAGCAACTATTCATAGGTAATTCAGCCACCTCAAAGTTTGAAGGAAAGGGCAAGGTCATCTTGAAGTGGACATCGGGGAAAGAGCTTACTCTTAACGATATGCTTCATGTTCCAGACATCCGCAAGAATTTGATCTCCGGATCAATACTTAGTAAGAAAGGATTTAGAATGGTATTTGAATCCGATAAATTTGTACTTACTAAGGGAGGGATGCATGTGGGAAAGGGTTATCTTGTTGATGGACTTTTTAAAGCCAATGTTGCAGTGATAGATAAAAAGTCTGTGTATTTGTACCCGAAGCTTATAAATAAAGGAAAATCTTCTGTTTATTTGCTTGAGTCTCCTATTTTGTGGCATGCTAGATTAGGGCATGTAAATTATAAGTCATTAAGAACTTGTCTAATCTGGGATATATTCCTAAACTCAACTTGGAAGAAATTCGCAAGTGTGAGATTTGTGTTGAGGCCAAGTTGGCGAAAAATTCATTTCACTCAATTGATCGAAATACATAACCTTTAGGGTTATTCATAGCGATCTGTGTGATTTGAAGTTTATGCCAACTAGAGGCGGTAAAAAGTATTTCATTACTTTTATTGATGACTGTACAAGATACTTGTTATGTGTATCTTTTAAACAGTAAGGATGAGGCAATAAATATATTTATAACATATAAAGCCGAAGTTGAGAATCAACTCAACAAGAAAATCAAGATTCTAAAATCCGATAGAGGCAGAGAATATGAATCAAATGATTTTAGTGAGTTATGTGCTAATTTTGGTATAATCCATCAAACTACAGCATCATACACTCCTCAGCAAAATGGAATTGTTGAACGGAAGAACAGAACTTTGAAGGAGATGGTAAATTCCATGCTCGTAAGTTCTGGAGCTCCGCAGAACTTGTAGGGGGAAGCTCTATTAACTGCAAATTATATTCTAAATAGAGTACCCCACAAGAACTTGGTCTTATACCATTTGAGTTATGGCATGGAAGAACACCTTCCTACCATTACCTCAAAATGTGGGGGTGCCTTGCAAAGGTGCTGGCACCATTACCTAAAAAGACTAAGTTGGGAGCAAAAACTATGGACTGCATATTCATAGGCTATGCCTTGAATAGTAGTGCCTAGAGATTTCTGGTTCATAAATCAGAATACCAGATATTCATGTAAATATGATTATCGAATCTAGAGATGTTGTGTTCTTTGAAGATATTTTTCATACAAACGGGAAGCAAATAAGACTTCTGGGAAAAGAACACACGAGATGGCGTTCAGGGAAGAAAGCCCCGAGGAACCAATTGTTAATGCGGAAACTGAACCAAGAAGAAGTCAGAGATCTAGAATCTCAAAATCTTTTGGTCCAGATTTCATAGCATACGCTATTGAAAGCGAGCCTCAAACATTTAAAGAGGCTATGTCAATCCCAGAAGCACAAGTGAAAAGAAGCTATAAATAGCGAAATAGAATCCATACTAAGTAATCATGCTTGGGAATTGGTAAACTTACCTCCTGACAGTAAACCAATTGGGTGTAAGTGAATTTTCAAACGAAAATTAAAACCTGATGGATCTATCGATAAGTACAAGGCTAGATTAGTAGCCAAGGGTTATCGACAAAAAGAAGGACTTGACTACTTCGATACTTATTCACCAGTAACAAGAATAACATCCATTCGGATGTTGATTGTAATTGCAGTATTGCATAACTTATATCCATCAAATGGATGTCAAGACTGCATTCTTAAATGGTGAATTAAATGAAGAGATATATATGAAGCAACCTGAAGGATTTATAGTCAAGGGCCAAGAAAACAAGGTGTGTAAATTGTAAAATCCTTATACGGTTTAAAGCAGGTTCCTAAACAATGGCATGAGAAATTTGATAGTGTCATGATCAAAGATAGATTCACTATCAATGAATGCGATAAGTGTGTTAACACGAAAAAGATTGGAAATGCGTGTATCATTGTTTGTCTTTATGTAGACGACATGTTGATACTTGGGACTAATATTGAAATTATTAAGTCCACTAAAAGAATGTTATCCAACAGTTTTGACATGAAAGATCTGGGGGTTGCTGATGTAAGTTTAGGAATTAAAATCAACAGAACACCAGATGGAATCAGTCTATTTCAATCTCACTACGTGGATAAGATGATAAAAATATTCAAGGATTATGGGATAGGAGAATACAAATCCTTTTCTCCCACACGTCCATCTTCATAAGAATACAGGAACTGGAATACGCCAGTTGGAGTATTCTCAGATTATCGGAAGTCTAATATATTTGATGAATTGCACTAGACCCGATATTGCTTACGCTGTAAGCAAGTTAAGCAGATACACTAGTAATCCTAGTGATCAACATTGGGCTGCTCTAATACGAGTATTGGGTTACGTATCACATACCAAGGAATATGCCTTGAGATATGGACTGTATCCACCTGTACTTGAAGAATACAGTGATGCTAATTGGATTGCAGATTCTGAGCAATCAAAATCAACTAGCGGATACGTATTTACTCTAGCAGGAGCAGCGGTATCATGAAAATCTTCTAAGCAAACATGTATTGCCCGTTCCACTATGGAATCGGAATTCATAGCCTTAGATAAGGCTGGAGAAGAAGCAGATGGCTTCGATAATTCTTGGAAGATATACCATTATGGCAAAAGCCAGTGCCCGCTATATGTATACACTGCGATAATCAAACAGTTATATCTAGGGCACAAAATGTTATATACAACGGTAAGTCTAGACATATTCGTCGTAGACATAACACCGTGAAGCAGTTGCTCTCAAATGAAATTATCTCTATTGACTTTGTATCGTCAAAGGATAATTTAGCGGATCCGCTTACTAAAGGTTTAAGTGGAGAGCGTATAAAATGCGCATCGAGGGGAATGGGTCTAAAAGCCTAACCTTACCGAGTCAGCTTAATGGAAACCTCACTTAGCGACTGGAGATCCCACAGACTAAGTTCAAGAGGAAAACTAGTTATGATTGACTCAACAAGTAAGCACTGGGAGCTTGACTCCATCCATTACTAAGGTGCACATAAGTGCTTTTCTACAAGTGGATTAAGGATAAGCTTAATGCTTTTAATGATGCCTATATCTTGTTACTAAACAAGTGGAGTAGAGTAGACTAGTCTTAATAGGACGATCACCTATGAGTATAGAGTTGGGTCGGCTCTTGGGAATTTCTATGGAGGCTGTTATTCCCTTAAAGATACTCTTTGAAACCAAGAATGTCCAGGGCCAAAACGGACACAACCGAGAACCAAAGTTGATTTGGAAAGTCACTGTGTGAGGCTTGTTGACTTGGCTTACACTAACGGCTAACAGTTCAAGACCTAGTTCACTGATTAGCCAGTAAGTCCGATAAAGCTTTCGCTATGGAAGGTTCAAGACCTACTTCACCTATCCTGATGCAGTTTCTTTTCTAAAGTACCTTTCATAATAGAGTCAGTCTCTTTGTGTGTCATTTCCTTGAATCTCCATTCATTGTGAGGGATTGTTGGAATTGAAGAATATAAAAGCGAATCTTTGAGCTGAATTATGGCAAGATCCATTGATCGAATCAATTGGATGATGGTTGGAGTGTGTTCTCCTTCCATTAGGGATGAACGTGGTATATTCACATGTTCAATTCCGACTTCGAATGAATGAGATATTCAAGTCTAAAGATTGCCTAATCCAAAGTCAAAAATGGACTAAAGGTAGCTAAAAGTATTTAGTCCCACATTGGCCATGGGATGGAAGTTTGTGGTATATAAATAGAGAAAATTGAGAACAAAGGGCGTGCCCTTTGGGTACTTAGAGTTTTCGCGCGCGAAAAGGAGGTAACTATGCTCGTACATGCATGCATGCATGCGCGCGCAACGCGCCGCCGCTGGAGGCGGCCGGCCGTGCCGGGCTCGGGCTCGGGTTAAGGTCTGGGTTCGGTTCGCTACCCGGCCTGGTTCTTTTTGAATCGGGTCTCTCGAGTATGGTTGCGAGCATACCCGCTCCGCTACTCGAACCAGACCCGCCCCGCTATCCGGATCCAGACTGCTCCAGTTGGACAGCCAACAGTCGCACTGTTGGACAGCCAACAGGTGCGACTGTTGGGTCGAACCGTTGCAACGATTCAGACCGAACCGTTGCAACCTTTCGTTGGGTTCAGACCCGTTGGCCCCTCCTGGAGCGCTATAAATAGCGCTCCAGTTTTCTCATTCTAAACACACCAACAACAGCGAGAAATATATATATATATATATCTCTCAGAGTTTTGAAGCAAGTTCTGAACTAGCAGTGGAGTTCTGAAGCTACTTCCAGCGAGAAGTGGGAAATTCGTAACTCGGTTTCCGAAGCAACTTCCAAAGAAGATTCTGCAAAATTCGTTCTGAAAGAGGGCTCAGAAAATTCAACAGATTCTTTTATAGAATTGTTGTTTGAATCTGGAACTTCTGAAGAAGAATATTCTTCAACCTTCCTTCATCCTCTACAGTGGGTGCTCCTCCGAAGTAAAGGCAAATATTCATCCGAAATTTGTCTTTGTCCCGCTGCTTCAACGATCCTGTGAAGGTACTGGTTGATTACGGTTCGACCGTACGGTGATTTGGTAGTGCTATCCAAATACCATGAAGAAGTGTTGTATCTTGGGAGACCAGTGTCCAATAACCCGTTAGCACCAGTGCGGGGGACGTAATTGTCTTAAGGAGATTCGCTCTAAGCGTACCTCACTCCAAATACTGTATAAGTATAATGATTAAGTTCTTTATACTGGGGATATACTTTACAGTATATCGAGACTGATTTAGATTCAGTCTAATTGGTGTTTAACCAAGGAAGGAAATTGAAAGGTGATTCTTAAATTAAGGAACGTTCTATTGAACGAAAAACCTCCCCCTGATATTTGCCGACCTGGCTTAGATTGTTGATATTTCAGTAATCTTGAATAGTTGTCAGATTAATTCCTGTTACGCAGAAACCAACAAAACAAACCTTAATGCAAGTCTTCTCGTCGATCTTCATCTTCAAGACGACTCAATCCAAAGAGCTTGACTCCATCTGAGTATTTGATGCGACCTTGACGTGCGAACTCTTGAATTTACATATGTTGACTCCAAAGCATGACTTTAAATTCTTTGTTGAAACTAAACACCTACTAAGATCTTGATCAATATCTGAAACTATATAAACGCAAGATCATTAGTAACTTAACTTCATAAGTTAGTCATCATCAAAACTAAAGTGAAAGGTCTTTGAGCCAACAAACTGCACATGGGATTTTGTTGTGATCTTATTAAATTGCTCCCCATTGTAGCATGATCTTATTAAAATTGTTCCCCATTGTAGTATGGAAATAATCATGAGAAGTTTTTTTTTATTATTACAGCATAACCAAAAATATTCCTAGACATAATTCTTGTGTTACTACGACAATTTCACCTCACAAGTTAAAAATGAAACTCATGCTGCCACTAATTTAATTTAACAGCTGAAACCCTTAAATAAGTAAAAGATCTTAATTCTAGTTTGTGTTTGAAATTGGTACACTGTTATGTACATTTAGTACTCCATTCCTTCCCGGGGTATCGCAGGAGCATCCTTCTCATCTTTCGGAAGCTCCACAACACAGCCTCGGTAGTTATCATCAAAGAAGAAACGCTGCAAAACAATCAATGAGAAAGATTAGAATATGATAACCAATGGTATGAATATTACAGATCATATGGAACAGAATATGATCGCGTAATGTAACCATCAAGAATAAACTGATTGATATCTCAGACATCAACCAAAAAGAAAGATGCGGTCTAGCAATGGAGTTTTCCATGCCATCACCATCAAGCTGTTCTTAGCCTAGACAACAATGCTAACTCTCAAATTAGCGGTTCGTGAGTTGAGTAATGAGAGAATTTTGATGTTGAAGAAGAATTAAGTTCATAGGGGTTGGATATACTTGCTGATTGCATCAGCATACTAATAAATTATTGTGGTAAGTTTTAATATTTAAAAAATTAATTCTAAATCTTAGAGTTTTTATTCGAAGGTAAAACTGTTCAAAAAAATCTTAACTTATTTTTTCGAGCTATTTATCACTTTTTTGAGTTTAAATAACCGCACTCGTATACTCAGAATTGTTTGTGATATCGAAAGTTATGAAAGACTTGTAATGATTTTTTCAGAGGCTTTTAGACTGTGAGCTAATAACTTGTGTCTTACTATATAGATTACGTTTGGAGTTTTTTTTTTTTTTTTCCCTTTCTTCATCTTATGTTCTCTAAAAAAATAAAGTTAAAAAAATGAAGATATAAAGATAAATAAATCATATCATAGCTCAAATTTGAGAGAATGTTTGCATGATTTGTGTGTACCTTCAATAAACTATAACACGTGCTTTTAAATAACTACTGCTAAATTAACTGCTGCTAAGTTAACTGTAACCAATATCCTCCTACACTGCTACATATACATTTTACTTAAATAATATTATACTTATAAAATAGAACCGGGGCTGAAAACCCTTCTACCATTAATATAAAATTTTATACTTATAGAATGGAACACGGAGGCTGAAAATACATTTAACTAACCCCCACTTATCTAATATTGTATGTGCAGTTTACTGAATAGACTTGTTAAAGTAATGAAGTGATGAGTAAAATCCATCCCATTCTTTTACTCTTTGCATGACTCCATTGACCATAAACTAAAAACATTTCCAGAACATTAATTAGTTTCCTCCATTAGTTCAAAAGCTTAATGTGACATAAAGCTTCTTTCTCAGAACTTGAAACTCTGAATCTTCGCAATTTTAATTAACTTGTAACTCCGAATCTTCGCCATTGTCAATCTTTTCCTTCCTTTTCTTTTGTGTGCGCTGATCAATTTTATACAGCTTGGAACCAACAAAATTTTAGAAAGTCATCGTAATCGTAACCCACTACAAACGTATGATCCTCAATCATTCACATTTCATGAAACACAAAAACTGCATTGTGTTATTTTGTGAAATAGGAATTAAGAAAAAGCCAATATTTTCTTGTCTAACTTCACGATCAAATCTTTTGAAAACTAAATAGCATTGCAACTAGTTACAACCACCATTCGTTATCAAAGAGAGAAAAATCAAAGAAAATAAAATTAACACGCAAATAACAAAAAAAAAAAATCCACCCTTTCATATGCCATTATTATTTCAACATCTTTCTAAAATGAAAGTGAAACTCTAGCTTCTCAAAAATATATATATTATTTTCAACATAAAAAAAATATGAGGGGATTCTAGAAATTTGATAGCTGAACCGTTGCAAGCGACGAGGTGGTTCTTTATTTTTTATCCATTTTCTTCTTTTTTTTTCCCTCAAAGAAGAGCCCCAAAATGTAACTTTAATTTAATTGTTAGATTCAAAAGATTGCCCCATAGCACATAAGAACCAACCCAAGCATATTCAATCAAATCCTCTTCCCCCTTCGTTTTTTTTTTTAGTTCCCATCAGTATTTTGATATGACAAATTAATAAATTGAAGAAGGAAAGAACCAAGAACAAATTTATGCACTCAGGCTCCACTTTTAAACACACTTAGATTTCTCAATGCTGAGAAATAATTAAGAAACAAATCTATGTTGCAAACAAAAACGTCAACCGCATTAAACATCCGCATTCAACTCAAAAACAGAGACAGAAGAGACCGGAGCCAGAGATCAAATTACCACGCATGAACAAAAGAAGTTCGACACGGGAAAAAAAGACACCTAAAGCTTGAGAACATAAACTGACCTTCACCTCCACAAACACCCTCGAGGGTAAACTGCTACCATGGCTTAAAAGTTAAGCATCATGGAAAGAGCTAATAAAGTTCTAAACATGTCAATTGAAACTATGGGCACTAGATACCCAATCATAATATCACAAAAATAAAATTTTGACCTTCCAGGCGTCGGTCATTTATTCTCAAAACACAGAAACACACTTGTACAGCTTCCAGGGTGGCCGAACGCGCTACGCACACGCACCACCATTGTAATGGCTTACTCTACTGAACACTGGCCATGTAGGCGATCAAATCAACAACCCTTGTGCTGCAAAACAAAACAAGCAATTATCGGTCAGTAACCGATCATTTTAAGGCAACAGAGAATGGGTGTGTCAACCAGCCACTAGATTGAAGATTGACAAGATAATTGTATTGCAGCAGGAGAAAACATTACCTGTATCCCCACTCGTTATCGTACCAAGCCACAATCTTCACAAAGTTGTCGTTCAAAGCAATTCCAGCCTTGGCATCAAAGATACTTGACCTGTCAACGCACAGCGAATGTGAAAATGTTGAAACTAGAAGAACCTTGTTCAAGGAATTGATGCAATGCAATAATTGACAAATACAATACCTGCTGTCACCCACGAAGTCAGTAGAGACTAGGTCGTCCTCAGTGTAACCCAAAATTCCCTTGAGATTAGTTTCTGACTCTTCCCTGCAAGTTACCAAAATGATTAAAAACAAACTTAAAGACACCTGAAACTCAAAAAACACCACCAAGACAGTGTCCTACTTTTATATATGCAAATTGCCCTGTAATTTGTATTATCAGAAAGGCTATTCAAGTATGAATCAGATCCACGAGCAAACATGACAGTGTGATCATAAAAGAGAGTGAATACAAGTGATGTTTAATTAGTTGCCCATTTCCTTACTTGATGGCAGCCTTGATCTGATCATAGCTGGCTGGCTTCTCCAACCTCACAGTAAGATCAACAACAGACACATCCACAGTAGGCACACGGAACGCCATACCAGTCAGCTTTCCATTCAACTCAGGGAGCACTTTCCCAACAGCCTGTTTGATCAACAATAGTGTACGTTTATTTACTACAAGTGCTAAATTGATTCCTAGTAGAATTCTGGAAATTAATATATAACCACAAAATGAAGAAAATAGACAACAAATACGCATGGAAAATGGTCAATGAGTATTCTTCATACACAACAAGTTTGTTTATTTTGTACAAAACAAAATAATAGTTACCAAATGAGAAGTTTTGCGTTTAAGGTTGGCAGGGGGGAAAGGTAGATAAATACTTCATACAACATTATGTTACCTTAGCGGCTCCAGTGCTGCTAAGAATGATGTTAAAGCTAGCAGCTCTTCCACCTCTCCAGTCCTTGGCAGAGGGGCCATCAACAGTCTTCTGAGTGGCTGAAACAAAGACAACAAACCAGGTTCAATTACAACATATGACACTGACACACCAAAAAAGCGTAACAGGAAGATTGTACTTGTAAATTATTAGGTCATGAAATACCAGTGATTGAGTGCACTGTAGTCATCAGTCCCTCAATAATGCCAAATCTATCATTTATAACCTGCCATGGACAAGACAAAATACATTAACAGTTTTTTTTTCCATGACGTGAGAAAACAAAGTAAACTATTGCCTCAGGAGGAAAACATTACCTTAGCAAGGGGAGCCAAGCAATTGGTGGTGCAGCTAGCATTAGACACAATATCAATGTCAGACTTGTATGACTTCTCATTCACACCAACAACGAACATGGGGGCATCCTTGCTTGGTGCAGATATGATAACCTTCTTGGCACCACCCTGCAGGCAATTTTGAGGAGACAATCAGAAACTTCCCTTTTGTTATTAAAATAGGAGAAATGGATGAAAATGAATTTCCTAGAAATCTCAAACTAGTAATCAGGCTGAAAGAATCCAAATTATTTTAAATAGCCGACGAGATAAGCAAGCACACTCATATAATGAACTCCAATTCCTTATTATATCTGTTGTTCCCTATTGGTTGCCAATTTAAATTAGTTCAAAATAAAGAAGATAAACCAACTGTTAAATCAAAACAAGTTTCAACTCTAACAAAGCGGACAAGGATACCATTTTATAATGCTTTAACATATACAATAAATTCAATTACAAATCAGTTCAACTTTAAGCCTCTGGTACATGCATTCAGTACAGATTTTTTTTATACAACTGAGATAATTAAAAATAAAGAGCTTGTGGAAATTGTCACCAGGGTAGTTATAAATGATGTGGTCGGTGCCTATACAAGTTAGATTATCAAAAAAAATGGTGATCCAAGGTCTATTTTACTAATTTAATAAGCTTGAGAGAGATGATGAATCTTGAATATTATTAAAAACCCATTCAAGGATATTCATAGAAAAAGAATTAAACCAGGCCAAAAGTACCAAATAATTGGTCCTTGGATGATGGCTGCAGAGTGGTGACAGCTCAATATTTTAGATTTTATTATATTTTTAGAGGAAAGTAGTAGTAACATAACTATATCAAGAGCAATACCAAAACCATTAACAAAGGAGTTAAAAAATTTAATAGTAGAGATAGTACTAAGAGCAATATCATAGTCATCAAATGGCATACCAAAATAGCAGAAACTAATGAATAGACAAACATGAAACAACATTCTCAACAGAGAGGTGTAGTAAAATGAAACATAAGATCTCTTTAAGAGGATATCCATATCCAAAGGACAAGCTATTATAATACTGAACAAATCAAATTTCAGGGCTTAGATCCCATATAAATTGTAAGCTAAACTAAAACTTCAAATTTTAGAACATGCATATTATATATGGATCCTGCCTCTTTTGGTGTACAAATACATTTAACTTATAGCCCACTCCCGACAATACAGCATGCATATTAATGACTGAAGATTTTTTCACGAGATAAGCACAAAATAACAGCCAATTGAATAGCAAATTAAAAATTAACCTTGAGGTGAGCAGCAGCCTTATCCTTGTCAGTGAAGACACCGGTAGACTCCACAACGTACTCAGCACCAGTCTCGCCCCATGGGATCTCCTCAGGGTTCCTTAACAAAATCAAACATTTCAATTAGATTTTATTACCCCACAGCAAATCAGAATCATAAACTGAGTTTCATGTGGTGGTTATACCTAATCCCGAAAACAGTAACTGCCTTCTCGCCAAAGAGAAGGGTCTTAGAATCCTTCACCTTGATCTCGTGATGCTTCCATGCACCGTGGACGGTGTCATACTTAAACATATACGTCTGGAACGATCAACAATAAAAGGTTTTAGTCCCCTTGAAATTTGTTCTGTTTTAAGAGATTAATTCAAATCTCGTAACAAGTTTCAAATTCAAAGTATTTTTTTCATACAAGAATTTGAGATCAAAACACCTATCAAAATTCAAAGGTGAGCAAAATTTAATTATACTAAATTACACCTACTTAACATTAAGCAGTGAAGTCTATATCCATTAGTAACATCAGATCATATAAGGTGAAGAAATACAAATCTTAAGAAACATGTGAGGTGAAGAAATACAAATCCTAAAATTAAATTATACAAGAAATCATGCTTTCTCGCATAAAAAATTTGATTAAATCCATCCCAGTGAACAATACCAGATTAGCAAACTTACAAATACTTCTAGTGAAATATCAAATGATAAGGCTTCAAAGATCACTGTCCGATCTATGAAATTCAATCACAGACAAAGTAAATACTTCATCTACTGCTATAATTTATTTTAAAAAAAAACAACTACTTAAGAGAATCCAAGCACGAGTACTGTAAATACTTAATCAACTATATATATATTTTTTAAAAACTTTATGCTAAACTAAGCACAAGTACAGTAAATAGTTCATCTACTACTATAATTAAAAAAAAAAAAAAAACTTGCGCGAGTCCAAACATGAGTGCACTAAATACTTCATCCACTACTATAATAATAATAAAAAGATTTATGCTAATCTAAGTAGGAGTAGAATAAATATTTGATCTGCTACTAAAATATAAGGGGAAAAAAACTAAAAGATTGCAGTTGCTCAACAGGACCACTACAGATCTGAGATTATCTCACCATGTAATCAGTGGTGATGAAGGGATCGTTAACAGCAACCAACTCCACATCGTCGCGCTGGAGAGCAACTCTCGCAACAAGACGCCCGATCCTTCCGAACCCTAAGTAATCAAAACAAAACACATCAAGATGAACAAGATTAAAAAAAAAAAAAAAAACGTATCAAATCCTTAAGAAATGATAGATCCAGCAACTCACCGTTGATTCCGATCTTGATCTTAGCTACAAAAAATTCAAAAAAATTGGAAAAAAAAACGTTAGAACAGAGAAAAGACGAGATCGCTATGAAAGGAGCAGAGAAAATTAAGATTTAGAAAGAAACTAACCCATGGCGATCACAAGCTAGGACAATAGAGAGATCGAGAAAGGTGAAGACTCTGGACGGAGTGACAGCGGAAAGGGAGGATGGAATAAAATGGAGGGTTTTAAGGTACTAATATATATAGGCGAGAGGTCCTGGTCGACCTAGGGTTCCTAATTTTCATTTTACACCCTCCTTTGTCGTCTATTAAACCTAAGACCTATTAGCATTATTTGGTACTTTACAGCCACCCCTGTCATCGACTTTTTGTATTTTACAATTCCACCAACCAACCGGGGCCAAGCAACAACAACTTGACTTTTACATTGGAAAATTGAATGTTTTGATTGATTATTGTGTAGAGTTAAATATGCAGAGTTTTCTGAAGAATCATCTTCAATTTTTTATATATTTTAATTGATTAAGTACAGTAATTGATGGTTTTATAATGTTACTATCTAGGTTTTTCTTTGGCAACAAGTCACTTATTAATATGTTAATTAATTGTGGATGCATCTTTACTAGTTAGCATATATTTCTACAAAATATTAATTAGTTGCTGATAATTTGATAAATTGTAGTATTAATAATTATTAGTTGCTAAAAACTATTCATGTATCTTTCTTTGATCACAAACAATTTGATCAGATTCATGTCTATAATCTAAAACTTTCACAATTCATATCCGTTGTTGTACTCTTTACTCGAGTTTCACGGTGACTTATCATTTAGTAATGAGAATTTTTTTAAATATTTAATTGATTACAATATCCAACAATTATAGGAAGATATCACAATCTGCTCATTTTACTTGGCTTCAAGCTTCTTAATATTATGTATTGGAGATTTTCTGTATAAGTGATAATAATATGCATTCCCCTTCTGTCTATTTCTAGTTTTTTTAATAATTTTGAGAAAGCACAAGCTATTTTGATATATCTTTTTGGTTAAAGTAATATATTGATTGAGCTTTTTTTCTACAACTTCGTATATTTTTTTAACTTTAGTTAAAGTAATATATCAAAATTTGATTGTTTGCATTCCAATGATCAAGTACAATGAGTATGCTTAGGAAAATCATACAATATCATTCGTTATAAAACAAATCTGTTACAGATCGGAGATAGTTTAAATTCTAATTGTGCTTGAAAGAAATTTTATTTTCTAAAATTTTTCAAACGAAAAAGATATTATTTTGCAAAAATACAATTTCGCGCTTTTCTTCCGTACTGGACCTATGTGAAATTTAGTAAAAGACTCGACTTTTTTGAAAGATTGCCTTGGCCTTTTTCAGACCTCTCCCATCAGGTGAACGCCGGCGGCTGGTCTAAAAGTGGATTTAGTTTCAATGTTCCCCATGACACCATGAAATTAAACTGTTCCTCCTACGTGGCCTTCTTGCACTCACATTTTAGACTTTTCACCGTTCAGATGAACCAGTTACAGTATTCCGACGGTGCAATGGACCGAGATGCGGTGGGGTTCGGTGAGGCGAGGGAGCGGGTGTCACCTCGCTATTAGCGTGACCAATGACGCGAGCGTACGTGAACGGTCACGCGAAGGCCATAGAAAAGTTGTCGACGGTAAGAGAGTACCCTCGGATTTGTACATAATTACGAGCGTTGCCACTGAGTCCGGATTTCAAAACCGAATCTTCCGGTTCTGGACGCTTCTGCGAGCCGGTGGGCTTTGGGCCCAGCGTCGCCTGCGGATTGAGACCTATCGCCCAAGGCTTTTTCGGGTGGCGGAGTCTCGAACGTTTTCTAGAATGAGAACCATGAAATCGGGCCCCAAGTTGTTGAAAAAGGCTTCACCTTTGGATGTGTTTTTTTCAACATAAAAATTAAGTTGTAAAAAACATGTACTTATATTTTAATTAAGATTCACACAGTAAATTTTGTGATCATATAAATCTTACTTACAGTTTACTTGCAGTTCAAATAACTGTTTTTGTGATCATGTAAATTTGTATCGCTGACAATTAATTGTAATTAAATTAATATTTTTATTATTAGATTAATTTTTTAAATTATGAGAAATTTTTTTAATTATTAGTACATATAATTATTAGACTAAAATTTTCATTAATAATTCAATAATTTTTAATATTAAAATTTTTTATTATTGTATTAATTTTTTATTACTAATTAATATAATGTATTCTATTTAATTTTAATTCTTACTTCATTTATAGATTAGTAATATTTAATTTAAATTTAATGAGTTTTGATTATTAGATATTTTTCAATTTTTAATATTTAATATATTTAAAATTTACATTATTTAATATATTATATTCTAATAAATTTAAATTTATTTTAAATATTTAATAACTTTATTTATTTTATTAGTTAATATTTAATTATTTTAATTATTTATTATATAATATTTAATATTATTTTAATTATTTTAATATTTAAAATTTAATATTTTAAATTATATTTATTATTCTTACTTTAATTTTATTTTAAATTTTTTAAATCACCAAACATTTAATTTTGTTGTCAACTTTTTCACTTAAGAATTACACATACGACAACCAAACACTGTAAAATACAATACACTTTCTCATTTACAATTTTACATTATCAATCAAACACCGCAAAACTTACAATATAATATATCTCACATTACTAACTGTAAAAGAGTTTGCGACTAACGACTGACGGCAACCAAACAGGCCCGTATCGCATTTGCATGACATGACATGTGATCTACAAATCTTTATACTTTTTATTCAAATTATTATTATTATGCATTTCATTCACTTAAAAAAGAAAAAAGAAAAGCAAAAACTAAGTCCATGCAAGAAACATGGGTTTTCTCTTAGACCAAAAAAGAGCCGTTTGTTACTTTGTTAGTGGTAACACCGGTCTTATTTAGTTGGAAGAGCCTGGAGCCTGAGTTTCAGTTATTTTTCAAAATATTAGAAGACGCAATTGTCGATAAATCAACTTTCCACCCAGAGTTCTTACGGGGAGGAACTGCTGACTCTCAATTTCCCCAAAACTTAAGGGCTAAATTGAATAAATACTTTTTAAATCCCAACTTTACCGGCTACTCTCAAATAATAATTAGACTAGTTTTGCTAACTCTCACCAACTCTACTTGCAAATTAAAGCCATAGAGATGAAAATGAAATGACTCTGAATAGTTCTTTTTTACTTTTACTTGGGGCGCAACGCAACCACGAGTCCTTTATGAAAATCTCTACTCTATTAATATCAAATTATAGTCAGGACTTAATTTTTATAATAAGGTAGAAGTCATGTTTTTGGGCCTGTTTGGTTAAGGGTGGAAGTGAGGAAGTGAAGAAGTGAGGAAATGGTAATAGTTCCCTTTGGAACTTAGGAATTGGTTAGTAAATTTTTTGGTGTTTGGATGTTGTTGGGAAGTGTGATTTGAAAATTGTTATGTCTTTTTCGGTGTTTGGATGGTAATGTGGAAGTGGAAGTGGAAAAGTTGACCACAAAGTTGACCGCAAAATAATATTAAAATAAAAATTAATTAAGAAAAATAAAAATTGGACTGTAATTAGAATGTAAGTGAGATTTATATGAGCAAAAAATTAACTGTTTTGTGCTCCAACTTATTACAAATGAGATTTACATGACCACAAAATTAACTGTAGCACACTGGAAGTGAGGAAAGGTTGTGTAAAAGAGAAAAGAGAAAAGGAAAACGCCTTTTTTCATTTTCTTTTTCCGGTGTTTGGATGAACAGCGAAAATGGGAAAAAACACTTCCCACTTCCTCACTTCCACCCAATTCCTTGAATCCAAACAGCCCTAAAACATTTGACAAGGTCAATGAGTTCTATGTGAGAAAATAGGTGGAGCGAAAAAAATGAAAGTTGGGCGGGTCATTTATTTTCGAAGAAATACACGCAGGGATTGCGCGCCAAATGTTGGCTGGGGTCCAGTCAAAAGCAGTCCCACCCCATGGAGGTCCAATTCCAATCGCGTAGTTTTCGCATAAAAGTTTTCACATAAATCTTTATTTATTTTGGTGATTATTTATGATTGGTTATTTTTCTTACTTTGCTTAGACTAGTATTGTGAATTTGATTAATAATTTCGCATGGAATTCGTGATCGATTAGTAGTGTCAAATGTTATCACATATCACAAAATTCTTCTTCTGCTTTCTTTTTCTTTTTTTTTTTTTACTTTATTTGAGCAAGAATTTCATTTTTACTTTGGACAATTTAATCTTTATGTTTCTTTTCCCCTCTTTTCTCAGGAAGTGAATTTCTTGAAAGAACAGTTTTTAGCCTCCTCCTTTTTTGTTTAGTTAGAGCCACCAAATTCTCTTTCTATTGATAGTTTTTTCATTCAAAGATTTTCAAAGTAAATATTTTATTTTTTCAAGCTTATTCTTCAATATTTTCAAATGTTATTCAAAGTGTGCTTTCATGTTATAATTGAGACTTTCTTTACAACTTCTATTCTTCAGTTTCAATCTCTTCAAAAATTCATTTAGATTCAAGATCTAAACTTTCAATTTGATTTCTTAAGCATTTAGATCTAAAAATGTCGAGCTTTACTTATCTTAATTCTTCTTACTAGTAGAGTCTCAAAGTTGTAATTTTTATTTCTTGGTAACTCTTACTAAACACTCAAGAACATTTTTTAACAACCTCCTTTTTTATTTGTTGATTTCTTAAACATTTCTTAAAAGAACATTTTAGCCTCCCTTCCTTTTTAGCCTCGGATACCCGGATGGTTTCAATATGTGTGTGTCCCTTCCTTTTTAGCCTCAGATACTCGGATGGTTTCAATGTATGTACACACACACACACAAGCGCGCGCGCGCGCGCACACATACACACACACATATATATGGATCTGTACCTCAGCCGCCAGCTGAGAGACTCTCTCAGCTGGCGCGACGTGACTGAATTTCAACCACAATTTTGTACGCTGCTACCTTGTTCGCAGTTTTTTGTGCGGACTGTGATCAAATCACAGTATTTTTCTGAGGAATGCTATCATGATAGCAGTGTTTTCTAAGGACTAGGACTATGGTTGCAATCTTTTTCTGAGAACTACTACCATGGTCCTATGGTCACAGTCTTTTTTTGAGAACTGCTACCATGCTCCCAGTCCTAATTACACTAGAAATATATGATTTTCAAGGACTGAAACCATGTCGCAGTTAGCTGCGACCATATTGAAGCGCCAGCTGAGAGAGTCTCTCTCAGCTGGCGATTAAGGTACATCTCTGTGTGTGTGTGTGTGTGAGAGAGAGAGAGAGAGAGGGAGAGAGAGAGAGAGAGAAAGAGAGACTTGTGTCATTCCAGGAGGATTCGAGGCAGAATCCTTCACACTCAAATACCAACATCCGACATTCGAATACAAAATCCACTATATTGAAGTTGATCTATATTATTTCAAGTATTTATAAACCAAAAATCAAGTGTTTTAAATACTTTTTGTTCATGCATCAAGTAGGAAAAAAACGGACGGCCTAAATAGTGAGTTGGTTAGTTTAACGGTGTAAAACATTTGAAACCTAACAAAAAATGGTTGGTAGGGGTTTTAAAATGTTTAGATCATGATCAAATGGCCAGTCGAGAATTTGTATGTTTAAAAATATAGATCTAACTGACTCACTACTTTTAACCGTCCATTTTGCATCACTTAATGGATGGGCAAAAAAGTATTCAAAAACACTTGATTTTTGGTTCATAAATACTTAAAATAATGTAGATCAACTTCAACGGAGTGGATCTTGAATTCAAACGTCTGAGGGTTATATTTGAGTGGGAAGGATTCGGGCTCGAATCCTTCTGGAATGACATAATTGTGTGTGTGTATAGAGAGAGAGAGAGAGAGAGAGAGAGAGAGAGAGAGCTGAATGTAAGACCCATTCTGTTAAAGTTGATCTACATTATTTCAAGTAACTAAAAATAAAATATTATTTATTTTGAATACTTTTTTCCCATCCATCAAGTAAAGGCAAAAAGGATGATCGGAATAGTAAGCTGGTTAGTTTAATGTTGTAGAATATTTGAAATCTAATAAAAAATGGTGTGTGAGAGTTCTTAAGTGTTTAGATCTTGATGAAATAGTCGATCGAGAATTTATATGTCTAAAGACGTAAATCTAAGTAATATGTTATTTTCGGCTGTCCATTTTGCGCCCACTTGATGGATAGACAAAAGGTATGCAAATGACATGATTTTTTATTTTTAGATACTTCAAATAATATAGATCTATTTCAATGGAGTGGATCTTATATTTAGATACCGAAGCATGGGATTTGAACCGATTAGAAATGGAACAAAAGATAAACATTTATTTGTAGTCCAACTCGTGTGCGTATTGAACCTAAGTTCATATCAAACAAAAAACTTTAAGAAAGTTATCATTGTTAAATTAGAATATAAAAGAACAATTATACTCTTATCAAACTATCAAACAAACATTTACAGTAATGAAACAATATCTGCTCCTCTTTTTTGTAAATGATTATCTCTTGATGTTGGGGACTTCTTGTGGTATTGATGTTTAAACACCGTATTGTTCCCCCTCCCCCCACCCCCAAAGTTCTGGTGAGTTGCTCACTTTTTTTTTCTTGCAGGTGTTTGTATTACAAAAAATAGCTTTCTGCAGTTATTTGTTTCTCTATGTAAACTACTTTGTATACTTTTCTAACCTAAAAAATGACATGTATTTGTAAATGCTAAAAAATGGTTAAACATTACATTTTAGCCATTTTTCTAATTCATTTATATTTTTTTTATTACTGTTGAAGAGTACTAGAGCAAAGGTACGTCTGCATCGCATGTAGCATAGGAAACACGTTTGAGTGATATTTGTTGCTTGAATGTATTTTTTGCTATATACATGTACACATTGCGCTAAAATGATTTAAGGGCTTAACCGATAAACAAGATAAGGTGGGAAAGTCATTACCCTTTCTTAGCCCAAAAATTATCTATATACTCACTAACCCAGTCTAACTTAAAATTAAGTAAACATTGGCCCTAGGAAGTTATTAGAGTTTGAATGTAGTCAAATCGGTGTCAAAAGTTAGAGAATGAGAGGCGAAATGTCGAAGAATAGTGGTTTGGCATAATTAAGCTTGTTGCTCAGGCATGGATACCTCCATCTGATCTTCCCCCTACGTGGTTGATTAACTCGTGGTTAGATTACTGCAATACCTTGTCATACCATGATTTTAGTATATGTATCCTTTTATGGTTTTCGACGTTTTGATTGTACCTGTGTCATTTCATATATGTATTTTCTTCCGTTTGACCCGAAATTTTTACACGAGATTTTGCACTGACACTAGGTTCTACCCTAGAATTTCACAAATTTTCTATTTAAATAATTATTTAATTAAATATTTTCTCTCTCTTTCTATTCTTTCTTTCTTCTTTAAATTCATTTTCTTTTCCAAGTTTCTTCATTTTAATTTTTATATTATTTTTTCATGAGACATTTAAACATAACCCCCCCAATAATTTCATATTTGCATTTTTATTTTTTCTCCTTTTTTTTCTTTTCTTTTTCTTTTCTCTATTTCTCTAGAATATTTCATGGCTTCTCAAGGAAGCCAACCATTTGGCTTCTCCTATAAGCTTCTCCCTCTTCCTTATCCTCTCCCTTATCCCCCAACTCCATGGCCAGCCTCCTCCATCCTCCCTCCACCTTTTTCTCTACATCCTAAAAATCCCTCCAAAAATTCACTAAAAATTATAAGACCCTATCACCACCTCCAAAAACCATCCACCATCACCATAACATCCCCTCCACCTTTCAAAACTCCTACAAACTTTTCCCAACTCGTTCTCTCTGAAAATGGCCAAAAAACACTGTCTCTCTCTAGAAACACTCATTTTCTCACTCTAAAAATCCTACAAAAATTCTCTAACACCATAGCCACTTCCCTACCACCATAAACTACTCTTTAGGTCTATTTACACTTCCCATAATTTTTCCTAATTTTTTGTCTCTCTTAAAAGGCTAAAACATCACTTTCTTTCTCCTCTCTTGAACTTTTCTCATGAATTTCTCTCTCCTCCCTCGTCTTTCTTCAGGCCAGCCACCTCCCTAGCTCTACAACCTGCTCCTACATCCACTTGTACCATTCACGCTTTCAAAATCCCTCTCTTTCCTCCAAATCCAAAATCCTAATTTTTCTCTCTTGATTTCTCCCTCTAAACCTCTCTCTGCCATTCCCTCTTTCTCTATAGGGTTCGGCCAGCCCTAGGAGCCCTCACACACTCTCACACCCTCCTACATGCACGTGCACACGTGCACGTGGTATCGGGCATTTTCCTGATATAGGCGAGTACTTTACCCTTATTGCAATTGTGCATATACACAAACGTACACGTATATTTGTACACGTGCATGCATATTTCATATTTCCTGTAATTTTTAGACATTTTCTGGGCATTTTTATGAATTTCTTGCATTTTAGGAATTTTCTGTATATTTTTAAAATTATTCTGTATATTTAGAAAATTTCTGTGTATTTTTAGGAAATTTCTGTAATCTTCTAGTATTTATACACATTTTCTGCAATTATCTATATTTTTGGAATTTGGGACTAACTGTAATACCCCGTTCCCGGAATACGTACTTAGTTGCGTATTCAGTTTTTCGATCGTATTTTTCGATTTACTTCCTGTATTTGACCGATTTCAGTTTTAAAAATCATTTTCCAATATTATATATTTTCTATGATTTTCTGGAATTTTCCTGAATTTAATTAAATATTTTCAAAACCGGAGTCGACCAGTGCCGCTGATCGATTCTCGGATTTTTAACTCACAAACAGTTAGTAATTTCTAGAAGGTCCTTTAGAATTTATTTCTTAGAATCATCTTTTCTATCTAAATACTTTTTCTTAGAATTTTATGAATTTATGAAAATTCCAACGGAGTCGGTAGATAACTGATTCCGGGATTTTTAGTTTTAAAACTATAAATTATTTCTTCAAACGAATTTCACCATGAGTCTTAAAATATTACTCTTGATTTTTTGTAAAATTTTCGAGTCGTTCCGAGATACTTGAATTTCGGACGATTTCGGTACTTTCCGAAATGTTTTCCGCATCCTCGACTTAAACCCGGAAATTTGTCTTTCATTTTTTAAATCCAAGAGAAAATATTTTCATTATAATTTCCTTTCCTTTTTCCTTTTTCTTAATTTCCTTCCTTCCTCCACAACCACAAGCTTTTCCATTTTCCAATTTTTCAATAATTCCACTTTCTCCAAAATTCCACCAACTCCCACCTACTTCCTCATTTAATGCATCTCTCTCTCTCTCTCCCATGGCCGGCCAAGTGGCCAAGAGAAGGACACTCATCCTCTCCCCTATTTTACACAAAACCCCCTCTCAATGACCTTATTTACACCTCCCTTACAAAATCAAAATCCTATATAAACTTTCCTTTACATTTCTATTACTCTTTTCTTCACTTCAACAAAGAAATAGCCTTCACCCAAAATCCCTCCTTCATCTCAACCTCAACCCCAACTCCAAGAACACCACAAGGACACCATCTCCACCTCAAGCAACCATTTTGGAACTTGGATCGTAGCTTCCTTCGCCGCCAAAGATCACCTTGGCGCTATTCGTCGACAACGATCTTTTCGAAAGCGTAAAACGTCGATTGACCAATCCTAGTGAGTAATTTTACTCACCAAGACTTGTCTAATTCCTAGCACACTTGTGCTCTCATATCCTGTGAATTTACATCTTCAAAATCATGTTTTTAGACATCAAACACAACCATCAGGAAATCTGTTCTGTATTCTGTTTCTAGGCGATTAGTCGACTTAACCTAGGTATTAGTCGACTAACCCATCTACTTGAAACGTAACCTTTTCTGGAACACAGTTTTAGTCGACTAGACCAAATTACCAGTCGACTAGAGACCCTTAGTCGACTACATCCTTGACCCTAGTCGACTAACTTTTCCCTGAAATAAATCCCAACTCTCTGTATCACAGGCTTAGTCGACTTAGGTATCTGTTGGTCGACTTATAATCACTGTTAGTCGACTAACCCTTCCACCTAGTCGACTAACTTTTCCTGAAACCAGAATCCAACTCTCTGGAACCCAGTTTTAGTCGACTAATCCAGACTGTTAGTCGACTTAGGACCCCTATTAGTCGACTAACCATTTCACCTAGTCGACTAATTCTGACTGTTTGCCTTAGTTGATTTCTTTTCTGAATTTGGATCTTATCATTGGTTCATGTGCTATGTATTATTGTTACTTGTGCTTCATGACTGATACCTCATGACATGTTACTTGATGGATATTACTTCATATTACACCATGACTTGTTATTATATATTTCCACTTCATGACTTATCATTGTGTAGTCTCATTCCATAACTTGTTAATAAATGGATATTACCACTTATCATGCCATCACTTGAACCAAGCATGATACACTTGACTTTTGTATAAAATGGGCCAACTTATATTGGGTCGGGGGAAAACATGCGGATATCGATATGTGTTCGTGTTTACAGTGGTTTTAGGAATGTTGTGCAACTCATGTTCCGGTCTGACCTGTGGGCCACCAGGGGACCGAGGGGAGTGCTTGCTCCCTCTTCCTGAATACTATCATGATAAAGGGCATACATAAGTCCCTCCTGTTAGCCTAGCGGCTGGCTTCTGTCACCAAGCAACGGAACAATCCTGGACCGTTATCCCGGGCATGTACGGGATCCACTGTAAACATAGTTCGTCGATACAACCGCTGGTTTCCAATAACAACCTTGCTTCACTAGGATATGGATCTATGTGCGCTGGGACGCTGGGTCACATAGCTAGATATCACAGTAAGACAAGTAATAATAATAAGACGTTAACTGTGGACCTATTGTATTCAGACTCTTACTCTTTATGCTTTCATTACCTACTGATTGATATTTATCTTACTGTTCCCTCTTACTTATTTATGTCTCTTAGCCATTTGGCTGTAGCCTGATTATTGTTATGAGGTCTTGACCCCCTTGGATTTGCATATTCAGGTTCTGAAGCTTAGATCGAAGTGGAGCCATCCACAGAGGATCAAGCTTTCTTTAGTGAGCAGGCCGATTAGCTCTAGTCTTTGTGCCAGATCTCTCTTTTTGACTCACGGGATCTTCATCCTACTCGTGAGCATTTTGTGATTATATTGTATCTTTTACTTTTGGACTTGGTTGTGATGTAATACACATGTAATGTGTAATACTTTATCATATCCTGTGATAGCTTTGTAGTTGTACTTTTCAGTTGGCATATGTATGGATACCACGCTTAGTCGTGTACTCTGATTCTTATTGTACTTATTGCTTAGCGTATATGCGTGGGGGCATTTTCTGACCTACGTATATACGTCGCAGTGACGTCTCCGTATCCGTGGGATCGGGGCGTTACAGGTTGGTATCAGAGCCTAGGCTCTCACACCTATAGTACAATCAAGCAGCAAATTACTGTAATTTGCTATTGCCAACTATAATGTACAAAGTTATCTAGTCCTTCTTGATCCCTTCTTGATTCCTTCCCTTGTGTCCTAAACTCCTTCCATTTTTCCAATTCCAGTTATCTTATCCCAATTCGGTATGGAGAGAAGGACGGGTCGTAGCAACTCTGGGCAAGCATCAAATGGACCCACGGGAGAGAATGTGGACATTCTGAGGGTCATTCAGACGATGATGGAGAACCAGCAGCAACAGACGGAACTTCTTCGGCAAGAGTTAGCAGCTCCAAAGGAACAGAGGCCGGGAATATTTCAGACTTCAGACGGCTGCAACCAGCCATATTCACGGGTGAAGAGAAACCCTTGGATGCTGAGCAATGGCTGATAGACACCACAGACTTATTGAATGCAGCTCGAGTTCCAAAGGAGAATCAAGTGGAGGTTGCTAAGATTCAATTGAAGGATATAGCCAGAACTTGGTGGCTAGCTGAGGAGGCCAGATTGGAGAAGCCTGTCACCTGGGACACGTTCTCCAAGAGCTTTTATAGCAGATTCTTCCCTGCCACTGCTCAGAAGGACATGGAAGAGCAGTTCATCAGACTTCAGCAAGGGAATAGATCCGTGGATGAGTATGCCGCGGAATTTCTCAGACTTAGCCGCTTTGCTCCGTACATGGTAACTGATGAGGAGAAGCGGGCTAGTAGGTTTCAGCAGGGCTTGCAGATGGACATCCAAGTTTTCTTAATGCCCCAGCAGCTGAAGACTTATTCAGAGGTTCTCACCATAGCTCGAGAGGTGGAGCGTGGGCTGGAGAAGAAGCAAGTGAACCAGATGAGGAACCAGGCCATGAAGAGGCCATTTGCACCTATGGGAAGAGGAGGCCCTTACAGAGCAGCAAAGGTTCAGACTGTGAGGCAACCTTTCAGACCAGCTCCTTACCAGACGGCCCAACCTTTTTCCTTCTGCAGTTATTGTCAGAAACCAGGCCATATTCGTCAGAATTGCCGTAGGGCAAATGGGTTATGTTTGGTGTGTGGATCCCGAGACCATTCCATCGAAGCCTGTCCACACAGGAGAATGGGGATAGCCGGCCAAGCTTTGCCAGCACTGCAGGGACCGAATGGACAGAGAGCACTTCCAGGGCCACCGGGACAGAGGAATCAAGGACCGATGATCAGGAGAGTTCCTCCCCCTCCTCCACAGTAAGCTATTCGCCCAGTCCAGAGAGGAGCTAGGACTGCTGCAGGGCGTGGAAGGGGTCAAGCCTTCAATTTGACAGAAGTAGAGGCTGAGACTTCTGAGGAGGTGATAACAGGTAATATCAGGGTGCATTCTAAACCTGTTTTAGCCCTCTTCGATTCAGGTGCTTCACATTGTTTTATCTCAGATCATTTTGTGGCATTGCATTCCATACCTGTTAGATCTTTAGACCACAAATGGGAGATTAGTACAGGGAATGGAGTAGTCATATCTTCTAGAGTTTGTGCTGACTGTCCAGTAGAACTTTGTGATAAGACCTTGGCCATAGATATGCTCGTACTAGACACCAAGGGGTACGACGTAATCTTAGGCATGACCTGGCTCAGTCAATATTATGCAGTTATTGACTGTAGGGAGAAGAAGATTATTTTCAGGATCCCTCGTCAACTGGAATTCCAATTCAGTGGAGAAGTGAAGTCTACTAAGAGAAAGACTCGGTTGACTACTTCGGAGGTTCAGAAGGGAGTACCGGTGTGGGATGAATTTCCAGGAGTGTTTGCTGAGATCTCAGGACTGCCACCTGAAAGGATGATTGAGTTCTCTATTGAGACTGTGCCTGGAGCAGCTCCTATATCCAAGGCTCCGTACAGGATGGCACCTACGGAGTTAGAGATTCTGAAGGAGCAACTGCAGGAATACTCTGATAAGGGATTGATTCGGCCAAGTACTTCACCATGGGGAGCTCCAGTATTATTGGCAAACAAGAAGGATGGTGGTAAAAGGCTTTGTATTGATTATAGGAATTGAACAAAGTTACCATCAAGAACAAGTATCCCTTACCAAGGATTGATGATCTGTTTGATCAGCTTCATGGAGCCCGAGTATTCTCTAAATTAGATTTGCAGTCGGGTTACCATCAGCTAAGGGTGAGGAAGGAGGATATTCCGAAGACGGCATTCAGGACCCGTTATGGCCACTATGAGTTTCTAGTTATGCCTTTCGGAGTCACCAATGCCCCTTCAGTTTTCATGGATTTGATGAACAGAGTGTTCTCGCCCTATTTGGATCAGTTTGTAGTTGTTTTTATAGATGACATCTTGATCTATTCAAAGAGCAACAGGGAGCATGCAGAACACTTGAGGATAGTATTGCAGACTCTCCAGCAGGAGCAGCTTCATGCTAAGAGGAGCAAGTGTGACTTTTGGTTGGACAGTGTAGCCTTCCTTGGACACATAGTTTCAGCGGAAGGAATTTCAGTTGACCCCAGCAAGGTCCGGGCGGTGAGAGATTGGCCAATTCCGAGGACGGTGACTGAGATTAAGAGTTTTCTGGGACTAACCGGATATTACCGACGCTTTGTCCAAGATTTCTCTAGGATTGCAGCTCCGTTAACCCAGCTCACTCGGAAAGGAGAAAGGTACATGTGGACAGAAGAATGTACTGCAGCTTTTGAGCAATTGAAGCGGAGACTCATTTCAGCTCCAATCTTGAGGACTCCCTCAGGTAGAGGAGGGATGGTCATATTCAGTGATGCATCAGGAAAAGGCCTGGGGTGTGTACTGATGCAACATGATCATGTCATAGCTTATGCATCCAGGTAACTGAAGACTCATGAGCGGAATTACCCAACTCATGACTTGGAGCTAGCTGCTGTGATATTTGCCTTGAAGATCTGGAGGCATTATCTTCTGGGAGATAAAGTGTTGATATACACGGATTACAAGAGCCTCAAGTATATTTTCTCACAGAAGGAGTTGAACATGAGGCAGAGGCGGTGGCTGGAGCTGATGGCGGACTATGATATTGACTTGCAATATCATCCAGGCAAGGTCAATACAGTTCCAGATGCACTGAGTAGGAAGCCAGAGAATAGAGTGCTTGTCCAACTTACTCAGCAGAAGGAGTTGATTCGAGACTTCATCAGATTGGACTTGATGTTGGTTCGAGGAACTGAGAAGGCAGGACAGTTTATGACTTTGCAGATTCAGTCAGTATTATTGGATGAGATCAAGGAAGCTCAAAAGGAAGATCCCAGATTGCAGTCATTTCGAGCCCAGGTAGAGGCTGGATTGAGGACTGATATCTGTATTCATCCAGATGGTGCATTATATTTTGGCAGCAGGATTTGTGTTCCCCAAGGAGAAGTTCGGCAGAAGATTCTAGCAGAAGCACACAGTTCAGCCTATTCTATACACCCAGGGGGAAACAAGATGTATCAGGACATAAAGAAGCAGTTTTGGTGGAATGCTATGAAGAGGGAGATAGCCCAGTATGTTGCCAAGTGCTTGGTTTGTCAGCAGATAAAGATAGAGCACCAGAGGACAGCTGGACTTCTACAACCTCTACCGATACCTGAGTGGAAGTGGGAGCACATCACCATGGATTTTGTCACGACATTGCCCCGCAGTCCTAAAGGTAATAATGCTGTGTGGGTAATCATTGATCGCCTCACCAAATCAGCTCACTTCATACCATTCAGGGTAGGTCAGTCAACAGAGGTTCTGGCAGACAAGTACATGAAGGAGATAGTTCGTCTGCATGGAGTTCCAGTTAGTATTGTATCAGACAGAGACACCAGATTCAGATCTCATTTCTGGGAAAGCCTCCAAGAAAGTCTAGGGACTCGTCTGAAATTCAGTACTTCATATCATCCTCAGACAGACGGACAATCTGAAAGGACTATCCAGATTCTTGAAGATATGTTGCGGGCCTGCGTGATTGAATTCCAGGGATCATGGGAAGACCATCTTCACTTGGCTGAATTTTCTTATAATAACAGCTATCAGGCAAGTATCAAGATGGCACCTTTTGAAGCATTGTATGGTAGGAAGTGTAGGTCACCGATTTGTTGGGATGAAGTCGGTGAGAGGAGACTTTTGGGACCCGAGATCCTGATTCAGACAACAGATAAAGTCAGGATTATCAGAGATCACCTCAGGGCAGCACAGAGTCGGCAGAAGAGTTGGGCTGACACACAGAGAAGGCCATTGGAATTCCAGACTGGAGATCATGTGTTTTTGAAGATATCACCTACAAAGGGAGTAATCCGGTTCGGTACTCGTGGAAAGCTTAGTCCGAGATATATCGGCCCATTCGAGATCTTGGACCGAGTGGGAGATGTGTCTTACAGGTTGGCGTTACCGCCATCTTTGGACGGAGTTCACAATGTATTCCACGTATCACAGCTGAGGAAGTATGTGAAGGATGATAGTCATATCCTGGATCACTCCGAACTGGAACTACAACCAGATTTGTCATATCAAGAGCAACCGATGGCCATTTTGGACAGAAGTGTCAAGATATTGAAGAACAAGGCAATACCATTAGTGTTGGTGTCTTGGAACAGACATGCCCCAGGAGAGGCCACGTGGGAACGAGAGGATGTTATCCGTGAGCGTTACCCTCAACTCTTCACTTCTTGATTGGTAAAACTCTTTCCTTCTATCCTTCTCTACTAATATCCTTCTTTGCTGTTGCCTTTCACTTTCTGAAATTTCGAGGACGAAATTTTTGTAAGGTGGGTGGATTGTAATACCCCGTTCCCGGAATACGTACTTAGTTGCGTATTCAGTTTTTCGATCGTATTTTTCGATTTACTTCGTGTATTTGACCGATTTCAGTTTTAAAAATCATTTTCCAATATTATATATTTTCTATGATTTTCTGGAATTTTCCTGAATTTAATTAAATATTTTCAAAACCGGAGTCGACCAGTGCCGCTGATCGATTCTCGGATTTTTAACTCACAAACAGTTAGGAATTTCTAGAAGGTCCTTTAGAATTTATTTCTTAGAATCATCTTTTCTATCTAAATACTTTTTCTTAGAATTTTATGAATTTATGAAAATTCCAACGGAGTCGGTAGATAACTGATTCCGGGATTTTTAGTTTTAAAACTATAAATTATTTCTTCAAACGAATTTCACCATGAGTCTTAAAATATTACTCTTGATTTTTTGTAAAATTTTCGAGTCGTTCCGAGATACTTGAATTTCGGACGATTTCGGTACTTTCCGAAATGTTTTCCGCATCCTCGACTTAAACCCGGGAATTTGTCTTTCATTTTTAAATCCAAGAGAAAATATTTTCATTTATAATTTCCTTTCCTTTTTCCTTTTTCTTAATTTCCTTCCTTCCTCCACAACCACAAGCTTTTCCATTTTCCAATTTTTCAATAATTCCACTTTCTCCAAAATTCCACCAACTCCCACCTACTTCCTCATTTAATGCATCTCTCTCTCTCTCTCCCATGGCCGGCCAAGTGGCCAAGAGAAGGACACTCATCCTCTCCCCTATTTTACACAAAACCCCCTCTCAATGACCTTATTTACACCTCCCTTACAAAATCAAAATCCTATATAAACTTTCCTTTACATTTCTATTACTCTTTTCTTCACTTCAACAAAGAAATAGCCTTCACCCAAAATCCCTCCTTCATCTCAACCTCAACCCCAACTCCAAGAACACCACAAGGACACCATCTCCACCTCAAGCAACCATTTTGGAACTTGGATCGTAGCTTCCTTCGCCGCCAAAGATCACCTTGGCGCTATTCGTCGACAACGATCTTTTCGAAAGCGTAAAACGTCGATTGACCAATCCTAGTGAGTAATTTTACTCACCAAGACTTGTCTAATTCCTAGCACACTTGTGCTCTCATATCCTGTGAATTTACATCTTCAAAATCATGTTTTTAGACATCAAACACAACCATCAGGAAATCTGTTCTGTATTCTGTTTCTAGGCGATTAGTCGACTTAACCTAGGTATTAGTCGACTAACCCATCTACTTGAAACGTAACCTTTTCTGGAACACAGTTTTAGTCGACTAGACCAAATTACCAGTCGACTAGAGACCCTTAGTCGACTACATCCTTGACCCTAGTCGACTAACTTTTCCCTGAAATAAATCCCAACTCTCTGTATCACAGGCTTAGTCGACTTAGGTATCTGTTGGTCGACTTATAATCACTGTTAGTCGACTAACCCTTCCACCTAGTCGACTAACTTTTCCTGAAACCAGAATCCAACTCTCTGGAACCCAGTTTTAGTCGACTAATCCAGACTGTTAGTCGACTTAGGACCCCTATTAGTCGACTAACCATTTCACCTAGTCGACTAATTCTGACTGTTTGCCTTAGTTGATTTCTTTTCTGAATTTGGATCTTATCATTGGTTCATGAGCTATGTATTATTGTTACTTGTGCTTCATGACTGATACCTCATGACATGTTACTTGATGGATATTACTTCATATTACACCATGACTTGTTATTATATATTTCCACTTCATGACTTATCATTGTGTAGTCTCATTCCATAACTTCTTAATAAATGGATATTACCACTTATCATGCCATCACTTGAACCAAGCATGATACACTTGACTTTTGTATAAAATGGGCCAACTTATATTGGGTCGGGGGAAAACATGCGGATATCGATATGTGTTCGTGTTTACAGTGGTTTTAGGAATGTTGTGCAACTCATGTTCCGGTCTGACCTGTGGGCCACCAGGGGACCGAGGGGAGTGCTTGCTCCCTCTTCCTGAATACTATCATGATAAAGGGCATACATAAGTCCCTCCTGTTAGCCTAGCGGCTGGCTTCTGTCACCAAGCAACGGAACAATCCTGGACCGTTATCCCGGGCATGTACGGGATCCACTGTAAACATAGTTCGTCGATACAACCGCTGGTTTCCAATAACAACCTTGCTTCACTAGGATATGGATCTATGTGCGCTGGGACGCTGGGTCACATAGCTAGATATCACAGTAAGACAAGTAATAATAATAAGACGTTAACTGTGGACCTATTGTATTCAGACTCTTACTCTTTATGCTTTCATTACCTACTGATTGATATTTATCTTACTGTTCCCTCTTACTTATTTATGTCTCTTAGCCATTTGGCTGTAGCCTGATTATTGTTATGAGGTCTTGACCCCCTTGGATTTGCATATTCAGGTTCTGAAGCTTGGATCGAAGTGGAGCCATCCACAGAGGATCAAGCTTTCTTTAGTGAGCAGGCCGATTAGCTCCAGTCTTTGTGCCAGATCTCTCTTTTTGACTCACGGGATCTTCATCCTACTCGTGAGCATTTTGTGGTTATATTGTATCTTTTACTTTTGGACTTGGTTGTGATGTAATACACATGTAATGTGTAATACTTTATCATTTCCTGTGATAGCTTTGTAGTTGTACTTTTCAGTTGGCATATGTATGGATACCACGCTTAGTCGTGTACTCTGATTCTTATTGTACTTATTGCTTAGCGTATATGCGTGGGGGCATTTTCTGACCTACGTATATACGTCGCAGTGACGTCTCCGTATCCGTGGGATCGGGGCGTTACACTAACAGTGGTACAGGTTGCAGATAAAGCCCTCATGACGAACTTCCCTTCAGGGGATCGTAGTCTCGGGAGACCCCTCCCGGTTATCCAAGGGCAACAGGCCATCACCGCCACCCATCACCATTAGGGTTTTGAGGTAGCCGGACAGGGGGTTTTATGCTGCAGATGTTCTATCCGTTCTGGAATATCATGCGAGAGACCGCTTTGCAGGTCACTCATTATCTTTGGGTTTCGTGGTAACTGTTGGCCCAAAGGCCTTCCACCCTAGTTTTGATGATGATTAACTCATGTAGTTATGTTTACTAATATTCTTGTGAGTTTAAGTTTCAGATCATTAGCAAGATATTAGTTGGTGATTAGCTTCAACAAAGGTGTTTAGAAGCTTTTCATGGTGATTCCAGGGCCAAAGCATCAAGATCATACCTTGCCTAGCCCATGGATGGAGTTTTGGAGCAAGTCAACTTGAAGATGAAGATCATCAAGAAGACTTAGGTATCCATAGTTTAGATAGTGTGTTTAGATCCATTTGTAAAGCTTAGTATAGTTGATATGCTCAAATGCACAAACACACACGTTTTCATGTTTTGGATTTAGTTTTCATGAATAGTAGATCAAAACAAGTTTAAATGGTTTTTATGTATATTAGATGTGTTCAATATACATACATGCTTACACTTCCTATACAAATTTATTTTGACTATCCTATTCATGTTTTGGAAAAATCAAGTTTGATAAAAATACAAGTGTTGGTTTTTTTTGATAAAATTTGCAAGACTCAAAAATGAATTGATATGATTGATATATGTCTTGAAATTTTTATCATTTGTTTGTGTTTCAATATAAAATGATAAAACTATTTTTGGTGATTTTTAGAAGTGTTAAAAGATTTTTCAAAATATTTTTAAACTATTTTTCTGACTCAGTTTTCTGTTCCAGACTTCAACCAGTCGACTAAGTCAGTTTAATAGTCGACTTGGGATGAAGTCGGTCGACCGGGCCGGTCGACCGACGTGCACAGATCTGTGCACGTTTGGAGACACAGGGACGGTCGACCGTCAGGGTCGACCGGGTCTGAGAGCAGTGCTCTCTGTTTGTTTGGGTCGACCGTGCCGGTCGACCGTGGTTGCCCAACGGTCACATTTATGACCGTTGGCGGTCGACCGGGCCGGTCGACCGTTAGCCTGTCAGGTTGCCACATCAGCCTAACGGCTAGTTTTCTGTTTGGGCTATAAATACCCCAACTCTTGGGGGTTTTAGCCAAGATTTTTAAAGCTAAAAATTCCTGACTTCTTCAGTGTTTTAAACAAGTTTTGAAAAGAGTTTTTGTGCTAAAAAGATTTCATCTTTATTGTTTTGGGTTTTTGAAAATCAAAGAAAATAAGAATTTGGGATATTTGTATTGGTTTTCATTCTCTATCTTTTACAAGAGTTTTCCCAAGTATTTTCTTTGTTGCTTGTTTCCAAAAACACCTTGATTTCCACACTTGAACTATATCATCTATCCTATTCTATTAGGATCTTGTTTTGTGGAAAAAGAAAAAGGAAAGAGGTTTGTGGTTGAGATATACCACTTGTTGTAAACCCCTTGATTTCTTGTATCCCTCTTGGTGAGGTTGATTTGGGTCGGAGTTTGCTCCCTCTTTGGTAGAGGTGGAGTTTGGTGTTTACTCCCTCTTGGTGAGGTGGAGTTGGTTGTTGGTTTGTATCCCTCAAGTGTGAGGTGGATCGGTTGTTGTATTGGCTACGGGCCTACCCCTCGGTTGTGAGGCGGTGTTTGAGAGAGGAGTTCGGTACTCCTTGTGTTGTAACAAATCCTTCTCGGTGAAGGTTCCCTCGGTGGGAGTCCTCGGTGGACGTTATAGTGGATTGGAAATCCTACACGGCGGTGTAGGCGGGGATGTAGAGCAAGGTGCTCGAACCTCGAAACATATCTTGTTGTTAGCGTTTGATCCACTTGTCTCTCAACTCTCTCTCTCTCTCTTTATATTGTGCAAAGCATCATTCATCATTCTTATTCATATTTGCTTGTGTTGCCTTACATATATTCATATTGTTATTCATCCTTATTTGCTTGGCTTGCTTGTGTGTGTGCCTCACTTGTACTTAACCACAAGAGCTTCACATAGCACCTCAACCCATTTAAGGGGAATCAAGAGGAGTTAGTCCAGAGCCCTTCACGGGGAATTCGGCTACACTTGTGAGTTGTATTAAGTGTGTTGCAATATTTGCATTAGCTTCCGCATTTAGCGCACTTAGTTCCTAGATTAGCACTTACACCTATTCACCCTCCCTCTAGGTGTTTTTCAATTGGTATCAGAGCTAGTGCTCCTGATACTTAGGCTTAACATCCTAGGAGTGAGATCCATTTGGTTGCTAATCTTATTTGCATTTGCTTGTTTGCACATATATAGTTTATACCATGGACTTCATAACCCCACCTAGTTTTGACCCTTCCAACATTGTTGTTTGGAAGATTAGAATGACTGTTTATTTACAAACCCTAGGACATAAAGTTTACCTTGCCATTACCAAGGAATCCTTCCTTAGTGATAGCAAGCATATAGGGGCCAATGCACAAGCCCTTGAGGCCATTAGAAGCACACTTCCTAAAGATTATCTTATGCGTGTTTCTAATATTGTTTCCGCCTTTGCAGTGTGGAATATCTTGATAACCACCACCACCTCCAAGCTTCAATTACCAATCCAACCGGAGGAAGAATCTAGTGGAGATGAATCCGAGCCGCAACAATGCTATACGGTCCATGGGAATGACTCCCTTGAGGTACACTCGGAAACTCAACTAGATAGTGATTATTGTGCTAGTTCTTCAAATGATTTTGTTGATCCCCATGCTTTGAATGAAGAACTATCTATTGTTTGTGAAAAATTGATTGAAAAATATAACTTGTTGAAAAAGAAAAGTCTAGGCCTTAACAATGATAATAAAAATTTGATTGCTAGACTTGATGTTGTTTTGCAAGAAAAGGAGGAGATTTCTAATGAAAGGGATTCATTGAGATCTCAACTTGATCTTGCACTTAAAGAAAATGAATTTGTAAAATCTAAAAATGATTGCCATGCTATTTTGAAGAAAATTGAAAATTTGTCTTCAAAAATTGATTTTGTTTTAAAAGAGAATGTTGCTTTGAAAAATAAAATTATTTCTATTTCAAATGATTTAGATGTGTGTTTAAAGAAAAATGATTGTTTGAAAAATAAGATTGGTGCACATGTTTGCCATGCTAGGGTAGTATCACACACTTCACCTATTGCATGCCACACTTCTTCTTCTAAGATTAATGATGATATTTGTTTGCTTAAGAAGAAGGTTGATTGTTTGGGCTCCACTATGAGCCAATGTGCCTTGAACCACTCACGTTTGGAAACCTTGGTTCGAAAGAAACAAGTCCCATCTATTATTCATGCACACCCTCCACGGCATACACATGCTCCTCACGGACACCATCACACCATGTATGCTCATGTGTACACATGTACACATTATGGACATAAGGGCCACCTTGCTAAATTTTGCTTTGATAGATTACATACTTCAAATTTAGCAAAAAATTTTGTTTGGGTTAGAGAAGGGACTAACCCCCATGGACCCAATAAGATATGGGTACCAAAGACCACCCCTAAGATTTTTGATGTAGGTGCGGGCTCTCACATGACGTGAGAGTAGCGGCACCTTGGAGTGGATGCGTTCCGAGCTTCATGGGAATCATATGGATGCATCACTTTCAAGGGAAGTTTGGTGGAGAGAACCACCATGTTTTGGAGATAAGGGAAGTTGCCTTCTAGGTTTTGGTAACGATTCCTAACTCCTTATGTTTATTTACATGCTTTTAATATTCATTGTTTATAGCATGTTTCATTGTTTGTAGATTATTATGATAATGTCATGTTTATTAAATCCTTGACATACATGTTTAGCATTTTGAGACACCCATATTTAATATGGACCATTATTTTAGTGTTCTCACCATTGTTTAGCTATCATGTTTATCTTAGGTTTAATAACATATGAATTTGCATAATAATCATGTTTTTGTTTATCATGATGATTTTTATATTTTTTTTTATGCTTCATGTGTTGATTACATGTTTAGATGTTAGTTTTCATTAAGACTATTAAGACTAGAATTTATACTTGTGCATATAGTGGGTCACAAATAAATCTATATATGTTTGGGCTTGATTGCTTATTTGAACCCATTAGATGTGTTAGTATAGTCTAGTTTTGATATTTCATGCATTTTAAACTTGTATTCCTATTTTTGAATTTGTTTTATGATTGTGTGTTTCACTTCATGTATATGTTTGTATTGCCAAACTTTAAGATATACATGTATACCCCTTGAGTCATTTGTCTTTCATGCAAATCTATATATGGACTCAATTGTGTTTAGGGATATGTATGTATACTTCTTGTGTTGACAATTCATACATATACCTTGAAATGAAAATTTGTTTTGGTGAAAATTTAGTTTTTCTTGATTTTGTGTTTAATTGTTTGACTTCATGTATATGTCTATTTTATCCAAATTATTGTTATACATATACATCCTTTGAGCCACGTGCCTTAATGCATATATTTTGTGGACTCATTGTGTTTGGATATGTATGTATACTTTAGTTTGTATAGGACATACATATACCTTGAAGATTAAATAGTTTAGATGATTTTTATGTTTTCATGTTTTCATGTTTAAGGAATAATTGAGCTTAATGAAAATTTTCATGATTATGATATTCACACTTTATTTATACACTCACTTTCAATATTTACTCATGTTTTGTTTTCATGAGTCATATTTATGCTAAATTGAATTAGAGTGTTGATTATCATGTGGATTTCATGTTTTATGAAAATCTTTTTGTTTTATTCCTTACTTGAAGGATTTCGTACTAGTTAACAAGATTTTCCATTTAACTAGTTATGGTATTCTTCATTTTGGTAGAGTTTTTCAAACAAAGCTTATTTTTCAAATCTATTTTTGAAAACCCCTACCATCGATGGGAGGATGGATGGGAGATCATGTTCATGTATGCCTTATAATGAAAATCATTTAAAACTTGAACCATGATTGGGAGGTATTGTAATATGATGTATACACTTGAACTTATTGTTATTTCAATTGGTATCATTTTGATCTTTTTGTATACTCATATGTTTATGGTGTATGTATATTTTCAATTGGTATCAACTATTGGTGATTGGTACTCATTCTATTTCATATACATATACTTGTTTTATTTGTGCTCAAGATATAAATTTTCACAAATCTTGTTTATGCTAGAGCTTGAGCTTCACTTTATTTCAATTGATTTAGTTTTCAATTGGTATCTTATTTCAAGCCTACGCATAGTTTTTGTTGGTATTTCATAAAGGGGGAGAAAATTCGATTTTCCTATTTTCTTTGGTATTTAGTATTCCACTCCCTTGCTTTATGATAGAAAATAGTCATTTCAATTGTTTATTTGGCTTAAAAATACAAAAGTTTTGATTTATATTGACTATATGCAAGGAGAGCTTAACATCTCTTCTACATATAGATTCATGATGAGTGTATCTTGTATTGAAGAGCTTAACATCTCTTCTTTATGTGGTACACGTGTGTAGGGGGAGCTTCACATCTCCTCTTATGCATTACATAATGTGTGTTATGTGAATTAGGGCTTAACATCCCTCTTTCATGTAATGCATATGTGTAGGGAAGCTAACTTAGCGTCTTCCTCTTCATGAATGTATATAGCATATAACATTTATTGATCCTTATTTACTTTCAATTGATATCAAGATGCTTCATTGACATATTTTCAATTGATATCCTAATTGATTGTCACCCCTTATTGACTTTATTTTTTGTTTTAGACAAAAAGGGGGAGAACATTGTTTTATTGTTTTGATTGACAAAAAGGGGGAGAAAGATTTTTACCCCTCATTTTATTGTTTTGATTGTTTACCCCTTTGTTGATGATTGACAAAATGGGGGAGAATAATTTGTGTTTTATATGCATACTTATGCTTTTTTGCATATATTAAGTTTTATTGGTATCTAGAGCATCTAGTGTTTTTGTTAATGTTTTATTAATTTAATTGGTATCTAGAGCTTCTAGAACATGTTTATGTGTTTTATGCATGTTGATGCATACATGTTTATGTACATTCATTGCATATCTTTTGTTTATTTGTTTATGCATGAGTTAAGGGGGAGCTTCTTTGAAGCTTAACTTTAATCCATGGATATATAACTCCACGAGTTTTGTCATCATCAAAAAGGGGGAGATTGTTGGCCCAAAGGCCTTCCACCTAGTTTTGATGATGATTAACTCATGTAATTATGTTTACTAATATTCTTGTGAGTTTAAGTTTCAGATCATTAGCAAGATATTAGTTGGTGATTAGCTTCAACAAAGGTGTTTAGAAGCTTTTCATGGTGATTCCAGGGCCAAAACATCAAGATCATACCTTGCCTAGCCCATGGATGGAGTTTTGGAGCAAGTCAACTTGAAGATGAAGATCATCAAGAAGACTTAGGTATCCATAGTTTAGATAGTGTGTTTAGATCCATTTGTAAAGCTTAATATAGTTGATATGCTCAAGTGCACAAACACACACGTTTTCATGTTTTGGATTTGGTTTTCATGAATAGTAGATCAAAACAAGTTTAAATGATTTTTATGTATATTAGATGTGTTCAATATACATACATGCTTACACTTCCTATACAAACTTATTTTGACTATCCTATTCATGTTTTAGAAAAATCAAGTTTGATAAAAATACAAGTGTTGGTTTTTTGATAAAATTTGCAAGAATCAAAAATGAATTGATATGATTGATATATGTCTTGAAATTTTTATCATTTGTTTGTGTTTCAATATAAAATGATAAAACTATTTTTGGTGATTTTTAGAAGTGTTAAAAGATTTTTCAAAATATTTTTAAACTGTTTTTCTGACCCAGTTTTCTGTTCCAGACTTCAACCAGTCGACTAAGTCAGTTTAGTAGTCGACTTGGGATGAAGTCGGTCGACCGGGCCGGTCGACCGACGTGCACAGATATTTGCACGTTTGGAGACACAGGGACGGTCGACCGTCAGGGTCGACCGGGTCTGAAAGCAGTGCTCTCTGTTTGTTTGGGTCGACCGTGCCGGTCGACCGTGGTTGCCCAACGGTCACATTTCTGACCGTTGGCGGTCGACCGGGCCGGTCGACCGTTAGCCTGTCAGGCTGCCACATCAGCCTAACGGCTAGTTTTCTGTTTGGGCTATAAATACCCCAACTCTTGTGGGTTTTAGCTAAGATTTTCAAGAGCAAAAATTCCCTATTCTCTGGTTTTAAAAAGAAGTTTTCAAAAGAGTTTTAAGTGCCAAAAGGATTCATTCTAGTCGTTTTTAAGTGTTTTGTTATTTTTCAAAGAAAATAGGATTTTGGGAAATTGGTTTATTGTTCTTCATTTCAATATCTATTTGGTATTTTCTCAAGAGTTTTTCTTTGATCAAAACACTTGTTTTTCACACTTGAGCTATCACCTATCCTATTCTATTAGGATCTTGTTTTTGTGAAAAAAGAGAGATTGTTTGTGATTGAAAGAAACCACTAGTTGTACACCCTTGTTCTTTTTGTATCCCTCTTTGGTAGAGGTGATCGGGTGATTGGTTTACTCCCTCTAGTGAGAGGTGGAGTTTGGTTTGTAAACCCTCTTCGGTAGAGGTGTTGTGGTTGTTTGGCTACGGGCCTACCCCTCGGTTGTGAGGTGGTTGTTTGAGAAAGGAGTTCGGTACTCCTTGTGTTGTAACAAATCCTTCTCGGTGAAGGTTCCCTCGGTGGGAGTCCTCGGTGGACGTTATAGTAGATTGGAAATCCTACACGGTGGTGTAGGCGGGGATGTAGAGCAAGGTGCTCGAACCTCGAAACATATCTTGTTGTTAGCGTTTGATCCACTTGTCTCTCTAACTCTCTCTCTCTTTACATTTGTGCAAAGCATCATACTTCATTCATATCATATATTGCTTGCATTTGTGCCTTGCATATATTCATATTGTTATATCATCTTATATGCTTGGTTGTTTGTGTGTGCCTAACTTATACTTAACCAACAAGAGCTTCACATAGCACCTCAACCCATTCAAGGGGAATCAAGAGGAGTTAGTCCAGAGCCCTTCACGGGGAATTCGGCTACACTTGTTGTGTTGTATTAAGTTTGTGCAAGATTTGCATTAGCTTCCGCATATAGCGCTTTTAGTTCACTAGATTAGCACTTACACTTATTCACCCCCCTCTAGGTGTTTTTTAGTAACTGGGGGCAAAGGGTACTCAACTCAGGGGCACAATATGGAGCCTGTGACTGTGTTTATGATTGTTATATTATTGATTGCCTGTGTGTGGTACTAACATCATCTGCAGGTACTTATACAGCCTCCAGACTTAACCGCTCTGCGATTTATACTACAGCCTCCGAGCTTAACCTCTCTGAGGTTTATTAACAACTTTGCTCCATTCTAGCAACGCCTGGTAGGCGTATTTAGCCCTCAGCGCTTTATTCACTAGACTCGTTAAGGCGGAACTGTGTCAGATTTTAGACTAGCAGTTTAAGCTGAGTCCTTCCTGTAGCTCTGTCTAGCGCTTTAGTGATTAAATACTGTTCGCTGATTGTGCCCCATCACTGTTTTGCTCCGCTTGTATGTGCATTGCCGTAATGCTGTTTTTATATCATTTACTGGATACTGAAACTGATATTGCTACTATATTTGATATTGATTACCTGACTTAATATCTATTGCTGATATATGATACTGCATAGTGATACTGATGCTATACCTAACACTTAGACATTGATATCTCATATACTGACTACTGATACTGACATTGCACCTAACATGTGGACACTGGTTACAAAACATATACTAACTACTAGATGGTACTATAACTTCTGATATATTGCATACACTAATTCCAAACTTGGTACCGTAACTCCTAACTGGATATAATCATGAATTCTAATTTATGGGGATTTATTACTGAATCCGGATACTACTATTACTGATTTGGTATGTAGAACTAAGTGCCACGAGGAACAACACGGGGGCCATCTCTAGAATCTCATACCTGATGTGTGGAACTAAGTGCCACGTGGAATAACACGGGGGCTACCTCTAGAATCCCACATCGCCACTGTACTATTGTATTCCTGATACTATTGATACTAAAGACCCCATAAACAGTTTATCATGGATATACTGGAACTGTACATTAGACAACCTGTAATAAATATACATCGGGGTCGGGGGAAACTAGTGCATCAATATATATAGCTTCATAATGGTTCGATGTTGCAACTATTGTTCTGGATCTACTTGAGGCCACAGGAGACCGAGTGGGGTAGTGGCACCCTATACCGATCCTATTGTTACTAATACTGTTAGCGCCTAGCGTCGTGGATTAGAGGCCAGATCCAATCGACGTAGACCGTTGTCCCAGGCATGCACGAGGCCCGTTATGAACCTGATATTGTTGATCTCCATCAGTTTCCAATAAACTTAACTCATTTTATTCATATGTGGATGTATGTGTACTGGAAACACATACCTAGACATATGAATCGGATGAATAATAAGAATATAACAACCTAACAGTAATGGCATTAGAAATGTGTGATATTTGGTCTCTCTTTTAGTCGGATTATGTTACACCCCTAGCAGATCCGAGTAAGTTCTATCAGAGTTTGTACACTGTTATTACTCTGGTATGGACTGCCAGTGATGGGTAACACTGGTAGGGAGATCATTAAAATGTCATGCGGTACTGATAATCATTATTGCATAACATAATGTACTACACATTACCATGCACCTGACATAACTTAATTATCTGATAATAATAATGTCAGAAGCGGATGTTATTAGATCACTCCCTCGTCCAGACAATGGTATCCGCATGTCAGAATTTGGATGTATTCTGCTGAAAGTGCGGACTCCAGTACGAACTGCCAGTGGTATGAGACACTGGAGGGGAATGATTATAATAACAATCGATACTGATTATTATTATTGATATATAATTAAGTTATTCCAACTACTAACTGTACAAGGATCCCTAACAAAACTAATACTCCTTATACTGAAATACTACTGACAGAATACTGGAATCACTGATTACAGGAATACTGACATACTTACCGATCAGCAACGTTGGTTGTGTATTCTTAATTAATGGTGAAGTGAGGTATATGGTATATACATGAGATTTTCTTGTTTGGATTATTCCCTCGATGTACAAATCTCGTGGAACTGGAGATTGAGTTTATACAATTGGTCTTTCCTCGATGTACATTTTACATATGACATATACATGTTCATACATGTTTAGATAAGCATGATTCTATTTGTGTATGTCTTGCCTGTGCACGCCACTTAGCATTCTTTATGTACTTGTTGGGTTGCATTCTGAAAACCCTGGACCTGCATGTCTAAATTATAGAGCTTGGACATTGGTGAGATTCCTGTTGCTGATCCAGGTGCGTAGCGGAAGCATAGAAGTCCCAGGATCGAAACCTGGCAGAAGTTTGAGAACGTAATGGATAGTTCTCCAGATCCATCTCCTTTATCTAACTCTCGAGATTTCTTTCCAGCTGGAAGCATTTTCCAATAATATATCTTGTAAATCTCTTATAATTCGTACTTTTGTATGCTTCTATGATGTAATATTCATGCAATATTGGATCATATGCTGTGATAATAATGTACTTGGACTGTAATGTTGGAATGTATTATATCACTGTACTTTCGTACTCTGATTCCTGACAGTACTGATATGTTTAGCGTGTATACGTACGATTATTTTACTCTGTGTATACGTTGCAGTAGCATTTTCATACCTGGTGGTGCGGGGCGTTGCAACCCTCTGTGGACAGTCAACTAGTTAGGAGTCGTTAAGTTTAAGGTCTACCCTAACATAGGCTAGTTTTTTTCTTTTTGTTTGTTTACTTGTTTGTTTTACTTTGTTTGTTTTTGTCATTTTATGTGAAATGGATATGACCATAATTTTTTCAACTTTAATCGTAATCTATATTTCACCTCGATCTCTTTTAACTCGGATATCACTAACCCGACATTAGATAATTTTAACTAACCAAGTATGTCCGATTGGTTTTATCCGAATCAACATATGCCCCAAACCCAATATTATGAACAAGATTAGAATAATCATCACTACTCTTCACCGACTCAGTAGGGATACAATTATCCCGAGTCATATGGTCAGCCACCTTACCAACATTCAGCTCCATATTCTTCTTTTCTAGAACAAGTGATAGAGGAAAAATCTGATCTCGAAAAGAGAATGAAAGCCTTGATTCAGTTTGAAAATAAAAAGATTCTAAAGGCCTTGCATGAGTCCGAGCGATAAGTTCAAAATTTGACGAACTCAATAAACCCTCAAAATTTTCAAATCCAAGATTCATACTCAAATTTTCAAGTCCCACTACAATAAGAAGAACTTATTGGCTTAGAAAAGAGTATGAAAAACCTGATTCGGTCTGAAAATAAGTTTACCCAGTCTATCAATAGGCTAGAAGCACAAATTAGTCATTTGGTTAACATAATTAATGATAGGAATGAGAAAACTCTCCCTACCCAAATTTTGACCATTCCCGATTCCCCTAGCAATATTGACGGGGATCAATAATTATGATATCTTGGAGATTTTAATTAAGATTCAATTCCACCACAACATATTAAACTTGACCAATCCTAAACTTTAGACAAATTGGCAAGTTTTCACTTCAAGGAAATTGAACTTGAATATAAATATGACCCGGATCCCCAGTTTGTGATTCAATTTCAATTTTTAAATCTATATTGACTTTGATATTATTACCCGCTTAGACCCAATTCTCGAGCCAACATTAATTCTCATACCCATAGATCTTGAAACTGAACCATCTATTTTGGATACTCACATTCTATTGATAAGAAATGAATGTGAATTTCAATTTTTTGATTTGAAACTAACGCATGAACCAAAACCGACTCGAACCTAAACTTGATTTAAGTTATATTCCTGAATCAGTATTGGTTCCTGAACCTTTCATTCTTGAGCCCAAATCAACTATTCTACTAAGTTTCATTCTATTGTTGGATCAAGGTAGAGACCATTATGACTCTGAGATGATATTCCAAGATTAGTCATATAACCGAGATGATTTTAATAATAGGATTGTGCATGATCCTATTCAATCTAGGGGATGCAAAACTGTAAAGAGAAATGAGGTTATCAAATGTGGGTTCCTTGAATATCTACATTACTTAGATTGGACATAAACGCTTGATCTAATCCGACCACCACCTCAAGGTAACATTTTTCCTTCCCTTTCTTCTTTTCATCCACTTATACATTCATTCATACATTCAGGACAATGCATGAGATAAGTGTGGGGGAGAGTTTTAACATAACACAGGTTTTCCTTTTCATATAAAAAAATATTTTCTTTGTTTTTAAATTTTTTTGAAAAGGAACAATATTTTGACTTATTTTTGTAAGAAGTTAAGTTAATTTTAAATAATAGGAGAATCATAATTAGGATTTCTTATACTTGATCAAAATAAAATTATTTGTTTGATTTCTAGGGTTAGGAAGAAAATTAGAAAAGTAATCTAGACTTGATTTTACATTGATGAAATATGCATACTTTATATACTTACACACTTATGGTTCAAAAACAAAGATTCATATGCCTTATAAAAAAAGAAAAAAGAAAAAATTATTAAAAAAATCCTTTGATTAAGCTGAGTATTTGTCTCATAAAACATAAGTATTCACGCCTAAAAGTGATCTATATAAACAATAAAAACCCTTAGTTTGGTGACCTTATTTGCTCGAATCCTAAGTCTTAGGGGTGTTTTCTCACCTGGTGTCTTAAGACCGTTCGGTTTGGGAGTCACCGACTAAAGGCTCGTTACACGAGCAAATTAGAAAGCCCAATAGAAATAAGGGTATTACCGCTATAATATGTGTCAAAATAAGGCATAAGAGTTAGAGTTAAAGAATCCTTAGTCAAATATTCACAGTCACAACTTGCATATGATTTAAGGTAAACTAAAAGACAAAATGAGAAATACAGTTTTAATCTTTACCTTGATTGATAATAAGTTTTTGAATAGAGATTAAGTTTAGAAATAAATAGTTTGGTATTCTTATGACTTATAAATTACTTGAATTTTTGCAAGAATACTTCAAATATGTTTTTCCTTTATCAAAATGCGTCAAAATACTAACACTTTGTTTTTCTTTCCTTTATAGATTTTGTGTGTGTAATTCACTGAAAACTCTCACGAGACAAAAGTCGTCATCTAGGGGTAACTTAGAGGTTTAACGGCTTATTGCATGTGCGAAGTGCAATCGTGATTCATACGAATGTGAGTTAGAATAGGGTAGCTCTATTTTGCTTTTTATTTTTTTGTTCGATGACGAGTAAAAGATAGGTATGAGGGTGTGATTGTTCACTAATATTGCATATGTACTGTCATATTCCTATATTTATTTTATAATAAACGCTGCTATTTATACGTTGTCTAAAATTACTAAAGATAAAGCCTCAGATGCGAACTTTGCAAACGCGGAGGTCACGTTTTAGCCTCAGACGCAGGGTCGCGTCTCAACCCAAAAGTGAACATCGCGTCTTTTGTCAAACGTGGAGGTCGCGTTCCAACCGCAGACACGAACCTCACATTCTCTACCAAACGTGATGGTCATGCTGTTCGTTGAGACGCAAACCTTAGGGTCACATTTAAATATTAAAACGCAAGCCTGTGTAGCTTCGCGTTTCAACACAAGTGCAAGCCTGAGAAGTTTCACATTTCAACTTCAACACAAGCCTATGAGCTCGCGTTCCAACACAGATGTGAGCTTGTGAGCTCGCGTTCCAAAACAGATGTGAGCTTGTGAGTTTCGCTTCTCAACATCAGAGTGGGGTCCGCGTCCAACGCGAGACCCGTGTTTCTGTTGTAACTGCCAGCCATGACTGGGTCAAATACTCTCACATTCTCCCCACTTAATGAGGGATTAATTTCCATTAATGGAGAGATTTAAGGGGTCAGTTACACCCTAAATCCTCTATAAATGCTATGAATAGCTAGAGGATTGACTCTCTTGGAACCCCCAGAGGTCGAGAGCACAGAAGCACATGCACTTGATGCTTAAGTCCTGAAGCTGGATAACTACAGAAGGCTAAAGCTTGAGCACAAGGCAGTTGAGCATATATTGTGTTGGAGGAGAAAACTTTATAAACTTGCTGAGTTCAAATTCTACAATCTCTTTGAGATTTTAGCCACTGATTAAGATTTTATATTTTACCAGTGTGCTTCCAACGAGAGCAGAATGGTCTGAAGATCAAGCTTCCAGTTCGGCTGGTCAACGGAGAAAAAGAATCACTCTCCACTGCTACACGAAAAATGCAGCATTAAACAAAAGGGAGACCCAATCATTCTTCCCTGTTTTATATCGAATTATTGATCCGTTGTAGTTTTCTTTTCAATCAAATAAATATTTTACACTCTTTCAATTTTTTGAGAAACAAAAGATGTAGGTCCGCTGGGGACTGCTTTTTCTATCAATAAGAAGGCCGTAGCGCAAATCGACCTCAAGCTTCTCGAATCAACCATCGAATCGCTCGTTGTCAAATTTGACTAAGGAATGTTTGAACAATTTCTCTCCTCGGGCTCCATTAGTCCCAAAGTCTCAAACGAGACTCATTCTCAAGTCTTTTCGAAGACTTCTCAAAGAGAAGCCCATACACTTTTTGACAAAGCAAGTGGCCCAATCTCCCTTGAGGTTCTGACAACCTCCCGTGAAGCTAACATGGCTTACGATAACGTCTCTCAAGAGACCCGCAAGGCCAGTGTCTTGGCTCACCTCCAACACAGTGGCGGAGGCATCTAACCGTCAAACTCCTCTCAAGCCTCAGCAAACCCAGTTTGCATGGGGTTCGCATCAACTCCTGTGAGCCAAGCAGATTGCTGATCATCGACGAAGACATCGAGTTTGTCATCAGCAAACGGAAGCTGAAAATAGTGTGGTTGGCACTAAGCGTGAAGCTCACGTTCAGCCCCGCGTTTCTACGACAAAACGTAATGCTTGCATTCATGAGCTACGCATTTCAGCGCCAAAATGTGAAGCTTGCGTTCAGCTTAAGGCTGTGCCAAAACGCGATGTCTGTGTCTCACTTCAAGAATGCTAGAACCGCGTTCAGCCTAAGTCTGCTCCAGAATGCGACCTTCGCGTTTTAATTCTAAACGCGAGAATTATGCTCAGCAGCAAACAATGTCAAAATACGACCTTCGTGTTTCTCTTTTGGAATACGAAAGCCACGTTCAGCAAGAGGCTGCACCAGAAAGCCAAACCCGTGTTTCAAAATGCGAGAGTCATGCTCAGTCAGAGGCTGCGCCAAAACGCGACCTGTGCCTAAGCACCCCTGGGCCTCTACTTTCAAAGGTGAGCCAAGTCAGAAGAAGGCAAGAAAAGAATCTAAGACTGCATCTTCAGCATAAGTGTCCGAGATAATCCCCTCTGGTACAGAGGAGCAGAAGAAGAAGAAGAGGAAGTCTCAGCTCTTCGTCCCCGGGGCTTGCGCAGCAGGGGCCCCATAGTCCCGGTGGAAGTAAAACCTGCATGCCAGTCTGCCATGGCCGAAGGGGCTATATTTGCAGAATAGCTGGACGGAGAAGTGACAGAGAGGCTGACATTGAAATTTCATCTCAACTGGGAGTTTCAACTCTGCTGGAAGTCCCCTCGGCTTAAAAAGAAGGGATGGAGGTGCAACAGCCGGACTCCCTAGTATCTTGATGCTGACTTCTCAGATTGGGAGCCCAATCCTACCACTGGGGTTCTCAGTGGTAAAGCTCAAGTCACCGAGGTCGCTTTTGTTCAAGTACCGTCTTCGTCATCCGAGGAACAGGTTGACCTCTCAAGAGTTGAATTTGACTTTGGCGATTAACCTACTCCTCCTGATACTAGCAAGTTTACACACATTTTTTAGGAAGAGATGCAGGTGGACACCCTGTGATGGTTCCGCTATCATGAGAAGTCACCACCACCGAGGGTATTTCTTCTATCCTTCTTAATTATTACTCTATTGATATAGATATACGTTGTTTTAAACCTTCAGTTGAACGTCATCTATAGGAGTTGCTACCGGTGCTGAAGCTGCGACCTCCTCCCACATTGAGGAGATGATTAAGAAACTGATCCACGCAGAGGACCTTGAAGTTTCTGCTACTGGCACAATCTCTGAGGGTACAACCACCATGACCGAGGAACCCTCGTCTCAGAGCAGCTTACCGAAAGATCTACCATCTTCGGATCCTTAGCTTGGTAAGAGAATAAAAATTTCCTATATACCTCACTCTTATTGTTATTACTAACATGGTCATTATAATATCAGAGAGTACCGAGGTGGTTCAAGTGGAAGAGCCCGTGGCAAGCACTGGCATAGAGGACAACACACTTCAGACTTCGACGACTAAACTAAGTAACGTGAAGTTTGTTCCTGCAGTTGTCATCTCAGAGGCTGCCACAGTAACAATTCTGGAGGTGCCGGTCACAACTTTAGCGTTGAAGAAACCTGCAGCTGGCCTTGTCCCTGCGCTAAGTGAAACAGCTTTTGCCTTTACGGACACCGTTCGCACAATTATAGAAAGGGGGTCCAGATGTGCATCGACAGAGTTAGCTCCAGCCATGTACATTGTAACGCCCCGATCCCAAGGATACGGAGACGTTATGGCGACGTACATACGCAGGGTGAAAACACCCTCGCGCGTACATTAAGCCACAGTACAGGAAATATCCTCCAACTACACAAGAGTTTCAGCATTAAATAAGTACAAGAATACCTGCAGAAAGAGGTTAGTGATCATAACAGATAGGAAAACAGGGATAAATAAGATAACAGAAACAAAGCTCATAGATACCTATGAAGGAATCCTGATGGTAAAGTCTTCTATGTGAATCCAATGAACTAGCTGCCCGAACGATAACTCGGATCTCCAACCTGGGCACGCAAACCCAGGGTCGTCAGAAAGCGACCTAGTGAGTGGTAAAATGACGGAGGGGTAGTAATATATATTATAGTAAAACAAACACGATACTAATATATATAATACATGATGTTGTAATAGTGATACTATATAATAAGTATATAGGAAGCAGTAGAAATATATAGACATGTTATCTTTTAATACCATCACTACCTAGCCGGTTATCATCGGGTCATATCTATAGTCGTATCCAGTTTATATCATAAGTACTGTTGCCTAGTGGTGACGTGATAGAAAGGAACATGCTAGTGGTGACGTGAAAGAAGTGAGCAATGCAAAGTATACATGTACATGAGCAGTATGCCACCTCAGAAAGTGTAGCATAAAACAGGTAAAGTAACAACGCATACATGTAACATGATAGCGGATAAATGATCAGGAACAGTAACAAGTGCATCTAAATAATAGTAGACATGTATCAGGCAAGTCATGTTATTTATACAATAGTAGCAATCAGTTCCACCTGGTATTTTAATCAATCTCTTCCAATGTCCCATACCACTGGCAGTTCATACTGGAGCCCGCACTCCAGTCGAACCCATCCGGACATGGCATACGGGTACCATTATCCAAACGAGAGAGTGACCAAATAACAAGTGTTCCCGACGTTACTACTATGTATACTGTTTTATTATGTTACTTGGAAACCAAATGGTCGAAGAGCGCTTATCGGGTAGGTGTATCCCGTGCATACCCGGGATCACGGCCTTAAACAAACCCCTGGCTGCTGAGACCAGGGCCCTCCGCTAAGAGGGGAGCATGAATCAAGTAACGTGAGCTCATGGAGCAATTGGTAGGTAGCACTACCGTCCCCTGCAGTGGGACTAACAATATGGATCCAGTACATCACCCAATAAGATCTAATCAACCGTCAAGTCTCCCCCATCCCCAAGTTATCTTTATGATCTGATATGTCAAGTATACAATGTAACAAGAATAATTACAGTACATGATACGGGTAACATGATAACAGGACCTGAGCTCTGTTGATAGAATAAAACACTATAACGGGAAACGGGAACAATATAACGGGAAACGAGAATAATAGATGTGGGATTCTAGAGGTGGCCTCCGTGGCTTGGATCCACGTGGCACTTAGTTCCACACATCGCATATCAACAGCACGCATGTCCAGTAACAGGAATAACAATATCAGTGACGGGCAACAATCATATAACGGGAATACGGGGATAACAAGGAACAATAATGCATGGAATATGTACGGTGATCTATATGACAAGAATATAAACACAAGCCATGCATGTATACTGGTGAATATAGATCACAGTGCTTCATGAACATGCAATACTAGTGTCAAGTGGAGCCGTGATGTGTAAACATGGCATAACTGAGTACCGAGCATCCATATAACGATGATATCAATGTATGAAATGTGGGTAGCCAGTAGATTGGTGTAACCGTGTCCCACTACTAGTGTACAAGGTATCCGTGTAGCAGTATCTCCATAACACGTAATAGTAGTGTCAGAGTATCCGTATATCAGTAGTTTCAGAACAGGCAATAACAGTGTTGGTGTCTAGTGCGTTCAGTGCCTTAGCCTGTCTATGGGACGGTGATCCTAGCACATGACATATCAATCGCGTATCCATGGAACAGAGGTCATGAACATGAAATGACAGTATCCTGTGGAGTGTATCAGAGGTTGACATGAGATCACTGGTCGAGTGTAGTGGTGGGTCTGTATGGTGACTGTGTCATAGTGATGTGAGAAATGTAACTACACCATGGGAAATAGATACACTCATCTCTTGCGTATATGTTATAGCTGTCTCTATCATGACGTATCGATTCAGTACCATGTATCGTGATTTATCCACATTTACAATTTATGAACGAAAGCAATCACTCAACCTACCATGAATAAATGTAATTTATAAAATGAAAACACTCACAAACTAGCCATGGGAAGGTAGCTAGCTCTCTTTCCCACGATCGCAACGGATCCAGAATCGTCCAAATCAGAATCCGGATGCTCCAGATATCGTCCGAATACTAAAAGTAACAGAGATGGGTTAAATATGTAAATAACAATATTTCAAATGCAAATACTGAAATGTAACAGGGGTTTTTTAAAAAAGTACCTTTATTGGGTTTGGATGCGGGTTGGGCTCTTAATGGGTCGGGTTTGGATCCGCTACCCAAACCCATACTTAAGTTAAATGGGTATTGGGTTTATATGGTAACGGGTTTAGACAATTGGCTAACCCAATAGGGTTATTGGGTTCGGGTCCACACCCGAACCCAATATTAAACAACAACAGCAGCAGCAGCAGCGACAGCTGCTGCTGTCGCCCGCTAGCCGGCCACCGGCCGGGCTGGCTGGTGGCAACCACCGCGGCCCACGCCGGTAGCGCCTTCCGCGGCCCACGCCTGCAGCACCCTCCGCGGCCCATGCCGGCGGCAAGGGGAGGAGAAAGAGAGAGAAAGAGAAGGGGAAAGAGAGAGCAGGGCAGCAGGGCAGCGGCCAGCCTGGCCGCCTCGTCGGTGGCCGCCCAGGCTGGCGACGGCGCTCAGGCCGCCGCCGGCGGTCCGAGGCCACGCATAGAGCCGGGGAGAGAGAGAGGGAGAAAGAAGGGGAGAGAGCGAGTGCGTGAGAGAGAGAGAGAAAGAGGAGAGAGGGGACAAGGGCTGGCGGCAGCCAGCCTTGCCTCGCCGGCGGCGGCTCCGTCCCGCCCAGGCCGGCGGCGGGTCTGAGAACGAGAAAGAGAGAGTGAGAGGGATTGATTTTGGAAAGAGGAAAAGAGAGAGAGAGGGGAAAAATTTATAAAGGAGGGAAGGCGGTTGGGTATGGCGGTGGCGTGGAGAAGGATCCAGAGAAGAAGAGAAAGAAAAAGAAAAGAAAGGGAAAAGATAAAAAAATAATGTTTTATTATTAGTTATATTGGCCCAATATTCGACCAGCTCCGAACGGTGCCCAAAAATTACAGAAAATAGAGAATATTATCCTGAGACATAATATGAAAACGGTTTGAAGAAATGTAGTCTTGTTTGCAAATTAAAAATCCTGAAGTATCTCGCCGATACCGGGCGACACCGGTTTGGCCGGATTTTCGATAAATTCAGAAAATTTCCAAAAATACCTAAATGTAAATAATACGATTTTAAGATATATGGTGAAAGCGAATTCTCAAAATCTAACTCCGTTTGTGAATTAAAAATCGTAGAGATGATTATCGGTATCGGTCGACACCGACTACGGAGATTTTCCAAAATAATCCAGAAAATTTCCAGAAAATTCTGCAAAATCTCAAATATTAGAAAATGATTTTTGAAACTGACATCAGCTCAATCGGACTACCACAGAGGTCAAATTAACAATATACGTCGTATCGCGTACCGATACTGTGATACGTACAACGGGGATCAGGGGGTTACATACATTATGAAATAATTGGCTCATCAGATGGTACAACAATTCTTCACTTCCATGAAATCTTGCATTGAGTTGGTTCTTTCCGGGAGAAGTTCCTTCGAGTTTGCCAGAATGCTCCTTGAAATTCAGATCGAGAACATTCTTTATACTGAAAGTTTGGATCAGGCTAAGGCTTATCTGATGCTAGTTGAACAACTGGGGAAATGTTTGATGGAACTGAGGACCCTGAAAAGTGCTAATCCAGTGAATGAGGCCTGGCTAATGCTAAACAAGCTCCTCGCTGCTCAAAAATACGAACGGATGGAGATCGAGGAGCAGATGGCTGAGGAGGCACGTTACTTCAATGAATTTCTGGCTAGCTACCAAAAGTTGGTTGATGATTCCAGAGAATCTGAAGTCATCACCAAGAATGCAAAGCAGGTCATAGCTAATGCTCAAGCAGCAATTGCCAAGGCGCAAACCTTGGTTCATGTTGTTGAGCAGAAACTTGCCGCCGTGAAGAAAAAGCTGGAGGAGCTAGGGGTCGCCAAAAAGCAGGTTCAAGAAGATCTCACCGCTCGTTCTTTCAAGCTGAAATCTCTTCAAGCATAGCTTGCTACGAAGAAATTTCTGTTGGAAGAAGAATTGAGAGTTCAGATAAAAGTTGAGAGAGCACGCCAATATGAGATTCAGCGACTCCGGGACTAGATTCACTCTCTGGCTGAGCGAGATTAGCCCCCTTTGTATTTTTTCTTTTTTTATAACACTCCATTTATCAAATAAGAGAGTGTTTGTATCACTTTGATCATTTTGATATAAATATTAAAAGTTATCAAATTTTGTCTCATTTTATTCCTTCTTTTATGTTTAGGAATTAGATAGACCCTTTATTGCGTGGGAGAACGCAGCTCTCACAGACGCAGTTGTTGCGTTGAACAAGTGAGGATGCGAAGGATGCGACTCATGCTTGTTGTAAAAATGCGAGTCTCGCTTGGTGAGGAGATGCGTGATTGAGACGCAGTTCTTGGCCATTGTGGAGACGCAGACCTTAGTCGTTTGTTGAGATGCGGCTCTAAGTCGTTGGGGAACGCCACTCTGAGTCGATGAAGGGACGCATCCTTGAGTTATATTGGAGACTTGACTATGAGTTGTAGGGGAGACATGGCCCTGAGTTGTAGGGGAAACGCGGCTCTGAATTGTTGGGGAGGCGTGGCTCTGAGTCGATGAAGGGATGCAACTCTTGCCATCGAAGAGACGCGTTCTTCCATTTGTTGAGGAAACGCAGCCCTCGGCGGTCAAAGAGACGCGGTCTTCAATTGTTGAGGGAACATAACCTTCAACTTGATGGAGGGGACGTGGCCTTCTGTTTGTGAAGGGACGCAGCCTTCAAAATGCGGCCTTGAAATGTTACTTACAGTTTGTAGAAACGCGGTTCTGAGGACACGACTCTCTATGGGTGAAGATCTCGCAGGATCTTTCGAGGCAGAACCGGCATTGATGGTTGGGGACGCATGTACGGATTGAAAATCCAAACGTCATTGGGATTTCCTGGTATAAATACTCACGTGTCTTGCTCAGACTGGATTTGAGATTCACGCTGCAAATTTAACGCTATTAGGCCTTTAAGAACGACTTTGATTTTTATACCGTTAATTAATGGCCATTACTATAAATAGGCTATGATCCTCTTAACAGTCATTTATCTTGACTGTTTTCCTTCACGGGCATGTACTCTGAAGAATTTTAGAGTTCTTAGAATGTCTTCTTTTTCGGGCATGTATCCCGAAGAACTTTCAGAGTTCTTAAAAAAATCCAAAGTTTTAATGCTTTCTTATAATCATCTTTGAAGATTATCACTGTCAAGTGATTTCAAAATCGAAAAACATTTTTTTTTTGTGCTTTCATGGCCATATCTTGATGGATGATGTCCCCCCTCCAGAGAACTTTTCTTCTGGTAGGAAATGGCCTTTGCCATTACCATTCATGACAAGAATATGTTTCCTTGAAGCTCTGTCATCGCCAATTATGAAGAGACACTGTCTCTTGATCTCTTCCTGAAACTTCTAAAAACTTCTTTTTTGAAGTTTAGATAGTCGACTTGAGATCCACGCGTCCATGATCTGCAAACGCGATTCTCGCGTTAATTGATGGAACACGAGTTTGTTGACTTCTGGCACTGAGTTCTGCGTCTTTTGAGATCTTTAGACGCGAGCGTGGTGAACTCTGTGTCTTGAAGTCTTAAACGCGAGTTTCGCACATAAGACTCGCGTCTGGAGTTCATGACTTAGAAAATTTTTTAAGACTCGCGTCTGCGCCTTTAATATAAGCTTCGCGTTTTGAACATCAGACGCGGGTCTCATATTGGGCTGTGCAGTTGGACCCATATTTTCTGTCTTTGCATAGCGTGATAAACTCTGTGTCATGAGTCTCATGTATAAGACTCGCATCTGGAGTTCATGACTTAGAAAATTTTTTAAGATTCGCGTCTGCGCCCTTAATATATGCTTCGAGTTTAGATCATCAGACGCGAGTCTCATGCTGGGCTGTGCAGTTGAATCCATATTTTCTGTCTTTGCAGAGCGTGGTAAACTTTGCGTCACGAGTCTTGCATATAAGACTCGCGTCTAGAGTTCATGACTTAGAATTTTTTTAAGACTCGCATTTGCGCCCTTAATATATGCTTCGCGTTTTGATCATCAGACGCGAATCTTATGTTGGGCTGTGCATTTGGATCTATATTTTCTGTCTTTATAGAAATTTAACCTTTGAGTTTTTTCTTCTTGCAGGTCTTGGCCATATCAATGGTGCTGGCTCCAGTGTTTTTACTGCGTTCATTGAGGTAGACATGAAACGACCAGTTCGTTTAATTGACAACCACTTAAGAAGTTAGAACTTCTATCCAAGGGTGAGGAAGATCCGCGTGATTCTCAATGCACTTCAAGATATTATTGGGCATGATGCACCAGAAAGGTCTCAGATCTTTCTGTTGGCCCAAAGGCCTTTCACCCTAGTTTTAATGATGATTAACTCATGTAGTTATGTTTACTAATAATCTTATGATTTTAGTTTCAGATCATTAAGTAAGATATTAGTTGGTGATTGCTTCAAAAAGAGGAGTTTAGAAGCCTTCACTTGGTGATTCCCGTGTCCGAGCATCAAGATCATACCTTTGCACTCGGTGGATCACGTTTGGGATCAAGTCGACTTGAAGATGGAAGATCGTCAAGAAGACTTAGGTATCCTAGTTTAGTTTAGTGTGTTTTAGATCCATTTGTAAAGCTTAGTATAGTTGATATGCTCAAGTGCACAACACACACAAGTTTATGTTTTGAATTTGGTTTTCATGAATAGATTGATCAAAACAAGTTTACTTTGTTTTTATGTATATTAGATGTGCTCTATATACATACATGCTTACATGACTTAAACAAACTTATTTTAACTATCCTATTCATGTATAGAAAAATCAAAGTTTGATAAAAATACATGTTTTGGTTTTTGGTAAACATGATAAGACACAAAAATAGTTCATATTGATTGATATTTGAGCCAAACTTTTTATCACATGTTTATATATCAATGCAAAATGATAAAACTATTTTTGGGTATTTTTATAAGAGATAAAAGAATTTTTAGAAATATTTTAACTTATGTTTTTCTGCCCAAAATAGTGGCTGACAGGCAGGTCGGCCGACCGCACGGGTCGACCGCACCTAAGGCCGGTCGACCCTTGCGGTCGACCGACGTGCACAAGCCTGTGCACGTTTGGCAGACACAGGGACGGTCGGCCGGGCGGCTGACCGGATCTGAGAGCAGTGCTCTCTGTTTATTTGGGTCGACCGGGTTGCCCTAACGGTCACATTTGTGACCGTTGGCGGTCGGCCGGGCCGGCCGACCGGTAGCCTGTCAGGCTGCCAGATCAGCATAACGGCTAGTTTTGTTTTGGGGCTATAAATACCCCATTGCTTGGTGTTTTTAACCAAGTTTTAATGAGCTAAAATTTCTCTCTATTCTTGGTGTTTAAAAGAAGTTTTCAAAAGAGTTTTAGTGCCAAAAAGATTCATCCTTGTTTTTTAAAAGTGTTTTGTTATTTTCAAAGAAATTAGGTTTTTGGGAATTGGTTTATTGTTCTTCATTTCTATATTTATTTGATATTTTCCCAAGAGTATTTCTTTGATCAAAACACTTTGTTTTCCACACTTGAGCTTATCTTCTATCCTACTCTATTTAGGATGTTTGTTTGTGGAAAAAGGAAAGAGGTTTGTGGTTGAGATATACCACTTGTTGTAAACCCCTTGATTTCTTGTATCCCTCTTGGTGAGGTTGATTTGGGTTGGAGTTTGCTCCCTCTTTGGTAGAGGTTGAGATTGTGGTTTGCTCCCTCTTGTGAGAGGTGGAGTTGGTTGTTGGTTTGTAAACCCTCTTCGGTAGAGGTGTTGTGGTTGTTTGGCTACGGGCCTACCCCTTGGTTGTGAGGCGGTGTTTGAGAGAGGAGTTCGGTACTCCCTTATTGTAACAAATCCTCCTCGGTGGAGGTTCCCTCTGTGGGAGATAGTGGATTGGAAATCCTTCACGGTGGTGAAGGCGGGGATGTAGAGCTAGGGGCTCGAACCTCGAAACATATCTTGCTGTTAGCGTTTGATCCACTTGTCTCTCTAACTCTCTCTTTCTTTTATTTTGTGCAAAGCATCATTCATATCATACATTGCTTGCATTGTACCTTGCATATTTCATATTGCTATATCTTGTATATGCTTGGTTGTTTGTGTGTGCCTCACTTGTACTTAACCACAAGAGCTTCATATAGCACCTCAACCCATTCAAGGGGAATCAAGAGGAGTTAGTCCAGAGCCCTTCACGGGGAATTCGGCTGCACTTGTTGGTTGTACTAAGTGTGTTTGCAAAATTTGTTTTAAGCTTCCGCATTTAGCGCATTTAGTTTCTAGATTAGCACTTATCACCTATTCACTACCCTCTAGGTGTGCTTTCAATTGGTATCAGAGCCAACGCTCCTGATACTTAGGCTTAACATGCTAGGAGTGAGATCCATTTGTTTGCTAATCTTGTTTGCAGTTGCTTGTTTGCACACATATAGTTTGAACCCATAGACTTCATGACCCCAACTTTGTTTGACCCTTCCAACATTTTTGTTTGGAAGACTAAGATGTCCATTATTTACAAACCCTAGGCTTGCATGTATATCTTGCCGCTACCAAGAAATGCTATCTTGGTAATAGCAATCATATAGGGGCCAATGCACAAGTCCTAGAGGCCATTAGAAGCACGCTTTCAAAAGAATATCTTATGCATGTTTCTAACCTTGATTCCGCTTTTGCAGTGTGGAACAAGTTGACAACAACAACCACCTCCGAGCTTCAAGTACAAATCCAACCGGAGGAATCTAGTAGAGAATCTGACTCACAATGCTTCATGGTCCAAGGGAATGACTCCTTGAGGTACATTCAGAATCTCAACTAGATAGTGTTGATGCTAGTTCTTCATGTGATGAATTTGTTGATCCCCATGCTTTGAATGAAGAACTATCAATTGTTTGTGAAAAGTTAATAGAAAAATATAATGTTTTGAAAAGGAATAGTCTAGGCATTAATAATGAAAATAAAAATTGATTGCTAGACTTGATATTGTTTTACAAGAGAAAGAGGAGATTCTTAATGAGAGGGATTCATTAAAATCTCAACTGATCTTGCACTAAAAGAAAATAAATTTTTAAAATCTCAAAATGATTGTAATGAAGTTTTGAAGAAAAATGAGTCTTTAACTTCAAAAATTGAATTTGTTGTTAAAGAAAATAATTCTTTGAAAATAAAAATTGATTCTATTTCAAAGGATTTAGAAGCTTGTTTAAAGAAAAATATTGTTTTGAAAAATGATTTAGATGCACATGTTTGCCATGCTAGTGTAGCCTCTTCATCTAGTCTACCTATTGCATGCACCTCTTCTTCTAAGATTAATAATGATTTTTGTTTGTTGAAGAAGAGAGTGGATTGTTTGGGCTCCACTTTGAGCCATTGTGCCAAGAGCCATACACGTTTGGAAACTTTGTTTCGAAAGAAACAAGTTCCATCTTTTCATGCACATCCTCCACGGCATACACATGCTCCTCACGGACACACCCATCACATGTATGCTCATGTGTACACTTGTACACATTGTGGACGTATGGGCCACCTTGCTAAATTTTGCTTTGATAGATTACATAATGTAAATTTAGCAAATAAGTTTGTTTGGGTTAGAGAAGGTACTAACCCCTATGGACTCAATAAGATATGGGTACCAAAGACCACCCCTCGTATTTTTGATGTAGGTGTGGGCTCTCGCATCACGTGAGAGTAGCGGTGCCTTGAAGTGGATGCGTTCCGTGCTTAAAAGAAAACAAATGTGGATGCATTACTTTCAAGGGAAGTTTGGTGGAGGAGGACCACCATTGGTTTAGAGAACAAGAGAGGTGCCCTCATCGGTTTTGGTATCGATCTCTAACTCCCGTTTATATTCACATGCTTTTCATGTTCATCTATTTATAGCATGTCATGTTTTATTGTTCATTATGCTTATGTCATGTTGATTAGATTAGTGATATACATGTTTAGTTACTTGAGACACCCATGTTTTATATGGATCTATATTTAGTGTTCTCACCTTATTTAAACTAATATGTATGCCCTAGATCTAATGCACATGCATATACATAATGATCATGTGGATGTTTATGATTTTTTGTTTTGTTGAATCATGTTTTGTTTAGTATGATGAATGCCATGTTTATTAGACCTTTGACATACATGTATAGCTTTTGAGATCACCCAGTTTATATGGACCCATATGTTGTGTTCTCACCATTTGTTTAGCTATTATGTATTTCATGAATCTAATAGCATGTGGATTTTCTTCATGATCATTTTTATGTCTATCATGTTGATTTATGTGTCGTTTTATACTTCTTGATTTGAATATATGTTTAAATGTTAGTTTTCATGAAAACTAGGATTTATACTTGTACATAGAATGGGCCACAAGTAACTCTTTTTATGTTTGTGCTTGAATGCCTATTTGTACCCATTAGATGTGCTAGTATAGTCTAGTTTTGATGATTCATGCATTTTAACTTGTATTCCTCATCTTGAATATGTTTTATGATCATGTGTTTTAACTTCATGTATATGTCTATCTTGTCCAAACTATTGATTATACATGTACATCCTTTGAGCCACGTGCCTTCATGCATATACTTTTGTGGACTCATTATGTTTAGGATATGTATGTATACTTTAGTTTGTACATGACATACACATGCCTTGAAGTTTAAATTGTTTTGATGATTTTCATGTTTTTAGGTAATTTCAATTTGTAATGAAAATCTAGTTTCTCATGTTTTTATGTTTTTAAGGAATTTCACATGAGCTAAATTGAATATTTTCATGATTGTGTATTTCATATTACACTTGCTCACTCACTTTATTAGGTTTCTCATGACCTTGTTTTCATGAGTATGATATGGGCTTTATGGACTTTGAGTGTTTAGTGATCATGTAATTTACATGTGTTTCATGAAAAACAATTTTGTTTTATTCCTTACTTGAAGGATTTCGTACTAGTTTTAAAAGTTTTTCCTATAACTAGTTCGTATTCTTCACTATGGTAGAGATTTTCAAACATACTACATTTTCAAATCTATTTTTGAAAACCCCTACCTTTCATGGGAGGTTGGATGAGAGATCATGTTCATGTATGTTTTAAAATGAAAATCATTTAAAACTTGAACCATGATTTGGTGGTAGATAATATGAGATACACATTTGATATTATTGTTGTTTCAATTGGTATCATTGAATTCTTTCAATTGGTATCAATTTTAACCTTTCTTGTATACTCATATATGTTTGTATGTATGTATGCTTTCAATTACAAAAATATCAATTTCAATTGGTATCTATTTTTCATACATATATATGTTTGTGTTTATGCTAAGCTTGAGCTTCAATTTTGTTTCAATTGATTACTTTTAAATTGGTATCAAGCCTACGCATTGTTTTAGTTGGTATTTTATAAAGGGGGAGAAAATTCGATTTTCATATTTCAATTAGTATTTGTTTTTCTCTTCCATACTTTATGATTGAAAATTTAAATTTGGTATCATATGTTCAAAATGAAAAATATTTACAATTGGTATCAAAATTTTTGTTTAGACAATTCAAAATTTATTATGATTAATTTCAATTGGTATCAAGATTTTCATGTGTTTTGCTTAAAATTGGTATCAATATTTTTTGTTTACTTTCAATTGGTATCAAGATGCTCTACTTTGACATATTTTTAATTGATATCTTAATTGAATGTAACCCCTTACTGACTTTGTTTTTGTTGTGGACAAAAAGGGATAGAATATTGTTTTTCTTGTTTTCAACCTATTGTTGATTCATTGTTTTCGAACAAAAAGGGGGAGAAAAATTTGTTGATTTGATTTTGCTTTTACCTCTTATCGAAGATTGTTTCTTTGTATTAAAAAAAACATATTGTACATTGCATATTTCATATCATACATTGCTTGCATTGTACCTTGCATATTTCATATTGCTATATCTTGTATATGCTTGGTTGTTTGTGTGTGCCTCACTTGTACTTAACCACAAGAGCTTCATATAGCACCTCAACCCATTCAAGGGGAATCAAGAGGAGTTAGTCCAGAGCCCTTCACGGGGAATTCGGCTACACTTGTTGGTTGTACTAAGTGTGTTTGCAAAATATATTTTAAGCTTCCGCATTTAGCGCATTTAGTTTCTAGATTAGCACTTATCACCTATTCACCCCCCCTCTAGGTGTGCGATCGCTTTCCTAATTACAATAAGCATGGCGCATTTGAAGGTCACGGGAAAGAGGTGTCACCAGTAAGGTATCAGATCCTCCTTTCATCAATCTTGTTCAAAGAAGTAACAGCAATAAAAAAAACCCATGCTCATTGGATGACTTTCTGGTGGTGGGGCTTTCCAAGCGAAGGATTACAACCTTTTGAAGACCTTCACACCAGTTGGTTGGATAGAATCAGAATGCTTACTTGCATTTCGATCTCGAAAAACACTATTGTTCTCAAGAGGAGCGGAAGATGATCTGCTGTTCCTGGCCATGGTTAAGAAGACGAACTTTGTGTATCTTAAATGTTTTAAGGGGTGAGTGCAACCTTTCGCTGAGTAAGAGAGACTTCTTTGTACTCTTTTGTTGTAATACTCAATCTTATTGGATACGAGAGCATTTTGTATCACTTTTACATTTTTAAATATCAATAAAGGTGACATTTTCTTGCCTTCTTATTTGTCTTGACTTTCTTTTTGTATTGAAAATCAGACAAGTGAAAGTGATTACCTTTGATTTGCTAGAGGTGTGATATTTTAACTTAGCAACTCAAAGTTGAAAATTTTCATTTAAGAAATTTAAAAAGGTTACTGTCAAAGGTGTGGTATTAACTGGACAGGAGTGGAATAGGTTTTATGAACTTGTCATTATATGGATGAGAATGACAAGTATGAACAAATCCATTTAGAATTTTGAAGGGATTACCGCCAGAGGTGTAATATTAACTTGACGGTATGAACTAGACTTGTAATTGAACAAGTTTGGTGGACTTGTCATTCTATAGAAGAGAATAACAAGTGAAGTTTTTACTTCGCAGGGGATCATGATTGAGTCTATCATCAGAGGTTTAGTATTACCGTAATTAAGACTCGGTTGGGAATCATAGAGAACACTGTTGAAGGTGTGATATTAACCTAACAGTGATTTTAAGTGGACCTACCATTCTATTGATGAGAATAACAAGTGAAGTTAGACCATTCGGGGATCTGAGTATTTCTTTACCGTCAGAGGTGTGATATTAACTTAACGGATTGGATTGAATCTTATCAGAGGTATGATATTGACTTGACCAGAATATGAGCTAGAGGTGTAATATTAACTTAGCCTCACAGGAATTTCAGTTTCGTTTGGAAAAACTGAAGATACCACTATCATAGGTGTAGCGTTGAACTTAACAGTGGAGGTAATGCTAGAGGTGTAATTTTGCACCTAGCATTGGTCATCTCGACTTCGATGCAGAAGCTCGAGGGAAAGTCATTGTCATAGGTGTAGGGTTAAACTTAACAATTAACTGGATGCTAGAGGTGTGATGTTAAACTTAGCATCGCTCGTCTCAGCTTCGATATGGAAGCCTGAGGAAAGTGACTGTTAGAGATTTAATGTTGAACTTGACATCAACTTGGTCACTGTTGGAAGTATGATGTTAAACTTAACAGTAATTTGCCAGAAGTGTAGTGTTAACATGACAAGAGTTGGTTTGTGATATGTGCAATTTTGAGAACTTACCATTCTGTTGAGGAGAATTGACAAGTGAAGTTTGGATTATCAAAGGTGTAGTGTTAACTTAACAATCTTGAAGACTTGTGACTCCATGTAAGGGAGACGTCAAGTGAAAGTTCATACTCTCTAAGGAGTATTAAAACTTTTCACTGTCAGAGGTATGATGCTAATATAACAGTGATTGAGTTTGTGAACCTATCACTCCTTGGGAGGGAATTGGTAGGGGGTTTTGGTGGAAAATATAATGAATTATCAGAGGTGTAATATTAACTTGACGAACATTGATTTTCCAGGGGTATTAATAGGTTTGTTGTTAGAGGTGTAATGTTAACATAACAGCGGAGAAGTTATGAGTGGGTATTTAGTGAAATTTTGTCATCAGAGGTTTAATGTTAACTTGACTGATTTCACTGGCGAGCGAGGAAAATGACTTGCCAGAGGTTTACTGTTAACGTGACAAGTCTGTGCTCATTTTACCGGAAAAATAGATACATCTATTTTTTTGATCCTACCATACCATGATAGGGAATTGGTAAGAGATTTTGGAGGGAAAGGAGGGACCAAGTCCCTCAGAATTTTTAGCAAACCCTCAGCTATCAACAGATCTAATATACCTTTATTAACTACCATTTGAGTTGGGCTAGCCATGCTATTCCCCTCAGCATGATGAGTTATCGAGAATTTCTATTAGACTTTAATGCCAATGTTTTTCTCTATCCTTAGCCGTTTAGGGCGTTGGATTTTGATAGTTTCTAAAGAAGAGTGACAAAACTAATACTCAGTTAGCTTGCCTTCATTAGCTCAATTCTGTCGAGGATTGGACCTTATTCTCCTACGCTGTTCACACGACCATTCTTGTTAACTAGCTTCTTATGTGCCGATTAGAACCCAAACAATGTTCGGTCGTCGATGCTGGTCCCATCTGTCGCCGAATAGTTGTTGATCAACGAGGACTCTTATGTTCTTGTTGAGCAAAACATGGTCGTCATTCGAGAATTCTGTCGTACGGGAATGCATTTGATGCAAGCGTCATACATACTTGACCCAATGATCAGAGATTTAATGTTAACATGATTAAGGGTAGTATTTCTTCGAGAATATGCCATTAATCGACATTATAAGTATATCACCTTCTTAATTTATCAGGTGATATGCTCCATTTGAGTAGACTGACTTTATCACAAATGGTCCTTCCCATTTGGGTTGAAAATTTTCTTTCGTCTTATGTGTCATCACCATGGGTCCTCTGACAGCCTTGAAAGTCTGCTCCTTGACTTTCTTGTTGAAGGCTCTGAAAATTTGGGCTTGATAAAGCTCGATTTACTATTGAGCTTGCAGGTATTTGTCGTCCAAAGCTTCCAGCTCCTGAAGTCACAATCGATGCTGTTGGCCCAAAACCCATCACTCTAGTTTTGATGATAATTAATTCATGTAGCCATATTACTAATGATCTTGTGTTTAATAAGTTTCAAATATTTGATCAAGATCTTAGTTGGTGTTTAGCTTCAACAAAAGATTCAAAGTCAAGTTTTGAAGCTAGCACTTATTGATTCAAGAGCTCGCGCTTTAAAGATCGTATCAAGTACTCAAGAAGAGTCTAGCTCTTTGGATCAAGGTTTAGATCAAGTCAAGAAGGAGAAGAAGATTTCCAAGACTTGTGTTAAGATTTTATGTTTTTAAATAAAATGTAAATGATGGATTAGTTTGTGGATTGCTCAATCTTATACACACACAAAATTTATATGTGTTTTCATAAAATAGTTTTGATTTTAGAAAATACTGTTTTGGTTTTGAGCTTCAAAGTATACATTCTTATATTTCATGACTAAAGTTCCTCAAAATGAGTTTATATTGTTTATATGTATTTTCGATTTCATCCATACACATTGATGGTTCAATTGTTTAGAAAAACTTTTTTGATGTTTCTAATTCATGATTTTTAAGTTTTGTATTTATCAAAACTTATTTTAGAGCTTATTGTCAAAAACATAGATATTTCATCTTATATGTGTATTGGATCATTTCTATACACACTATGCTTCAAAAGTGTTTAAAATATCTTGTTTTTGTATTTGAACAAGTTTTGAAAAAATCGTTTTTCAAATTGAAGATTGATTTTGAAAAGTATGGTTTTTGGTTTAAAGCTAAATTTCTATATTGCAAAAACAGTTCAACTTGTTTGAAATATGTATTGATTTTTGATCATGCATATTTGGATTTCAAAGTATTTAAATGAACTTATTTTTGTGGGTTTTATAAAGTTTTATAGGCTTTTATGGATATTAAAAGACTAAATTTTAATCCCTTTAATATCCCTGACCTGACCTTCTGGAGGTTGACCAACTGGTCGACCGAGCCAGAAGTCGGTCGACCGAGCGGTCAACCGATGTGCATATAACGTGCACACAACCTAGGCTTGAGGACCGGTCGATCGGGCAGTCGACCGATCCAGAGAGTTCACTCTCTGGATCTGGCCCCGGTCGACCGGGCGGAGAGCTTTGCTCTCTGGTTCTTGCCTCGGTCGACCAGACGGTCGACCGACAGGTCAAGACCTGGGCGCGGTCACCGGGTGGTCAACCAGCAACCCCAACGGTCATAAATATGACCGTTGGCCGATCGACCGACATGTCATCTGGCTTGGGGATTGACCCCAACGGCTATATTTCTGAACTCTATAAAAGGGGGCAGTTTTGGCTAGTTTTATATAAGATTTTAGAAAAGTTTTAAAGCCAGTTTTTTTCTTCTCTCTTAGGGTTTTTCTCCACATGTATTTGGGCTAAAAATTTCATATCAAAAGGAGAGTTTTAAGAGTGCTTTGAAAAGAAATTTCTTGAGTTTTCCACCACTCTATCTACCTTATTTTCTCACACAAGCTTGAGTTTGTCCATTACCATATCTATCCTATAGGAGCTTTGTTGTGAGAGTGTTTTGGTGATCAAAATGTAGATATCACCAAGGTTTCATCATTGTATTTGAGGAGGCGAACTTGTGGGTTCACATTGTGTAGAGTTCTTGAGGGAGCTCATTGTAGAGGTGCGACCTCGGCAAGTTAGTGTGCTTGCGTGTGTTGTTCTTGCGAGAACAAGTAAGAAACTTGCGGGTTCAAGAGTTCTTGAGGGAGCTTATTGTAGGTGTTGTGGCACCGAGGATCTTAAGAGATCGTTATAGTAGAAATCCTTCATAGTGGTGAAGGCGAGGACGTAGAGCAAGTGTGCTCAAACCTTGAAACATATCTCTCATGTTTGCGATTGCTCATCTCTCTCTCTTTCTCTCACTTTTGTTTTATATCTTGCATGCTCTTATTGTTCATATCTGTTATATGCTTGATATATCTTGTGCTTAATTGAATATATATGCTTGGGTTGTTTGTTTGCTCACTCTTGTATTTAACCAAGAGAGCGATAGTGACACCTCAATTCTTAATTTAGAGGAATCTTGAGGAGATAGTCCAGGGCCCTTCACTGGGAATTCGGCTACACTCTTTTATTATACTTAGTGTGTTTGCATAATAATTTTTAGTTACATAATAGTTTTTTAATTCCGCATTAGTTTTGCATTTGATTACCTTGTCACCTGTTCACTCCCCGCTAAGTGACCTACAATTAGTATCAGAGCTTGGTGTTCTTGATTTGGGTCTAACAACCAAAAGTTAAAGATCTTATTTTTAGTTAAACACAATATTTGTGCACTTATTCATGGATTTCATGACACCTCTCATGTCTAACATTCTTGACTTTCAAAATTGGAAAGTTAAGATGTTTATGTATCTTAAGGTCTTAGGAATTCATGTTTATTTTGTCACTATTAAAGATTCATATTGTTTAAATGGAAAACATCTAGAGGCTGTAGGTCACCTAGAGGGGGGTGAATAGGTGACTAGCTAATCTAATGATGAATAATGCGGAATTAAAAACTATTTAAGCAAACTAAAACTATTTAAGCTAAACACACCAAGTACAACATAAGAGTGTAGCCGAATTCCCGGTGAAGCGCTCTGGACTATCTCCTTAAGGTTCTTCTAGATTAAGAGTTGAGGTGCCTTCTATGGCTCTCTTAGTTGGATACAAGTGTGAGCAAATAATCTCAAGTATATAACAATTAGAGCACAAGATATATCAAGCATATAAAAATATAAGTAAGGTAAGCATGCAAGATATAGACACAAGTGAGAGATAGAGAGAGCAATCGCAAACACGAGAGATTTGTTTCGAGATTCAAGCACCCTTGCTCTACGTCCCCTTCTTCAACATTATGAAGGATTTTCACTAAATCTAATTCCACCGGATCACTCAGTGTCGCAACACCTACAACGAGTTCATACTAGAACTCCTTGGACTCACTAGTCTCTCTCTTGTTCCCGCAAGAACAACACACGCAAGCACACTAGCTTGCCGAGGCCACACCTCTACACCGAGCTCCCACAAGAACTCAAAACAACACGAACCCGCGAGTTTGCCTCCTCAAATACAAGGTAGAACACTTTGATGATCTCAACACTTTGATCGCCTAAAAACACTCTCACAACAAAGACCCTAGAGGATTGATATAGTAATGGATAGCTCAAGTATGTGTGAGAAAATAAGATAGAGTAGTGGAGGAAAAACTCAAGAAATCTCTTTTGCAAAACACTCTTGATAAACTCTCCTTTTGATATGGAAGTATTTACTCTAAAACAAGTGGAGAAAATCTCTACAAGAGATGGGAAAAACTAGCTTGAAACTCTCCAAAAATCTTCTACAAAACAGCCCAAACCAGCCCCAATTTATAAGCCTCCAAAATCTAGCCGCTGCAAGCCAACTCAGCAGGAAATTCTGCTGTTGGTCGATCGGCCGGTCGACCGGCCAACGGTTAAATTTCTGACTGTTGCAGCTTGCCGATCGACTGCCCGGTCGACCGTTCGCTGGGCTTGACCTGCCGGTCGACCGCCTGGTTGACCGGGGTCAGATCCAGAGAGCAAAGCTCTCTGGATAATCGACCATGCGGTCGACTGGCCCTGGCTATGCGTCGGTCGACCGCTCGGTCGACCGACTTCTGGCTTGGTCGACCGGTCGGTTGATCGCCAGACAGCCTGGTCAGCAAACATTTGGGATTCAAAACTTGGTCAAATAAATCCTTATAAATTCCCATAAATTCACATAAAATCTACAAAAATAAATTCATTGAAGTACTTTGATGTACAAACATGTTTGATTGAAAATCAACACATATTACAAATATTTTGAACTAATTTTGTAATATAGAAATGTTGCCTTAAACAAAAATCTGTATTTTTCAAGAATAATCTCCAAATTGAAAAATAATTTTTCCAAAACTTCTCCAAATACAAAAACAAGATATCTTAAACACTTTTGAAGCTTAGTGTATATGAATATGATTCATTACACATATGAGATGAAATATCTATGTTTTTGACAATAAGCTCTAAAATGAGTATTGATAAATTCAAAATGATATTTTTCTAAACACAAAACTATCTTATGAAAATACATTTAAATTTATGTGTTTGTATAAGTACTTGAGCAATCCACCAGCTAATCTATCTTTTACATTTTATTAAAAACAAATCTTGACACTTACAAAACCCGACATAAGTCTTCTTGAAAATCTTCTCTTGAAAATCTTCTTCTCCTTCTTGACTTGGTCCAAACCTTGATCCAATGAGCTAGATTCCTCCTGAGTACTTGATGCAATCTTGATGCACGAGCTCTTGAATCAACACGTGCTAGCTCCAAAACTTGACTTCGAATCCTTTGTTGAAGCTAAATACCTATTAAGATCTTGATCAAATATCTGAGACTAAATAAACACATGATCATTAGTACTAGAGTGATGGGCTTTTGAGCCAACAATCTCCTCCTTTTTGATGATGACAAAACTCATGGAGTTATATATGTATGGATTAAACTTAAGCTTCATAGAAGCTCCCCCTTAATTCATACGTAACAATAAACATAAAGATATTCAATAAAGTGCATAAACTAAACAAAAACATATATGCATAAACTTACCAAATTCTTCTCTCCTTTTTGCATAAACAAGAAAATAAACATGCATATATAAACTTTAAAAATTCTTTTCCCCCTTTTTGTCAATTCTTCAACAAAGCGGCAAAAATAAATCAAACAATAAAGTTATATATGCGATATACATTCATGAAGAGGAGAGACGTAAAGTAGCTTTCCCTTCATACACGCATTACATGAAGAATGGATGACAAGACCCTAACTCACATAAAGCATAATATACAAGATATAAGCGGAGATGTTAAGCTCCCTACACACGTGTACCACATAAAGAAGAGATGTCATGCTCCTCATATAAGATACACTCAATATGAATATATATAGAGAAGATGTTAAGCTCTCCTTACATATAGACAATATATATCAACAAATTTTCAAACAAAATTTTGATAATACTTAAAGCAAAACTTTGAAATTTCTTAAAACAAAATTTTGAAATTTCTTAAGTCAACAAAACAAATTTTGATACGAATGAAATCAAATTGTAGTTGACAAAATAAAAGCTGGTACTGCTTGTAAATAAATAAAATTTTAAGATACCAATTGTAGGTTTTTGATACCACTAGAAAAATTTCTTGTAAATTTTTTATACCAATTAAAAGGTAAAATATTAAGTATATTTTGATATCAATTGAAATACCAATTAAAAACAATGTATAAGCTTATAAAGATGTCAATTTACATTTAAATTAAATCAAGCTTGGCATAAATATAATTTGTACTTTAAACATGTAAGGATATTATAAATCAAGCACAATCAAAACATATATATATATATATATAATATATATATATATATATATATATATATATATATATATATATATATATATATATATATATATGTATGTATGTATGTATGTATGTATGAAAATGAAAATACCAATAGAAATTGATACTAATTGAAGTTTAAAACATACATATATAATAAACAAATATGAGTATACAAATATAAGATTCCATGAAGAACATGTGTATTACTCATACCTACCACCCTATTCATGCACATGTTAAAAGGATATTCAATTAAGGGTATATAAGGTATGATCGCTCATTCAACCGCCCTTGAATGGTAAAAGTTTTTCAAAATAAGATTTGAAAATAATTGTAAATTGAAAATACTACCAAATGAAGAATAAATAACTAGTTAAGGTAATTTTTGAAAAACTAGTTAAAGATCCTTCAAATATGAAAACAAATCGTATGTATCTCATGAAACATTGCTAAGTACAAAAAAAAATTGTCACTCAAGATCGATAAAGCTCATATAAAGCTCATGAAAATAATATCATGAGTAAACAAAAAAAAATAATATGAGTGCACAAGAATCATGTGATTAGCATATTCATGAAAATAATCAATAAAGCTCAAAATAAACATGAATTTCTTTTATCAAAAATAAGAAAATCATAATAATTTATTTTCATCAAATTTAACAAAGTTCAAGGTATATATATGTTTTATCAAAACTAAAAATATACATACATATCCCAAACACAAACGAGTCCATAATAGAATTTGCATGAAGGCAAGTGACTCAAAGGTATACATGTATATTTATTAGTTTTAGATAAAAATAACATATACATGAAGCAAACATGTACAAAAATAGAGAAAACAAGTGTAAATAAAATAATCATCAAAACTAGGTTATACATGTACATGTAATGAGTACAAATGAGCAATGGAGTATACACATAAAAATCAAGTGTTACTCACTACTTGTACAAGTATATACACAAGTTTTAATAAAAATTACATCTAAACAAGTAATCACCACATGAAGCACAAAAACGTGTTTAATTAAATAATGAGCATTGAAATTAAAACATGCTAAAAATATATATTAAAGTATGTAAATAAATGGGAGTTAGAGATAACTACCAAAACCAATCGGCTCATCTGTAAATCTCTATACCATGGTGGTCCTTCCACCAAACTTCCTTGATAGCGACGCATTAATAGGGTATGTCCATCTACCTCTATATGCATCCACCACCAAAGCACCATACCTCTCACATCATGTGAGAGCCCACACCTACATCAAACACAAGAGGTAAGGATTTTAGTGCCCATTTCCTTTTGGGTCCACGAGGGTTAGCATTATAAGGAACCCAAACATTATTATTTGCAAAATTTTTGGAATTTAATCTATCAAAGCAAAATCTTGCAAGATGGCCTTTGAGGCCACAATGTGTATATTTGTACACTCTAGCATGCATATGAGAATGAGTGTGAATGTGAGCATAGTCTGCATATGTATGCTATGGGTTATGTGCATGAGCATGTGGAGCTTGTTTCTTTTGAAATAAGGTTTCCAATCTAGAATGGTTAAATGCACAATTGTTCAAAGTTGAGCTCAAACAATCAATTCTATTTTTCAAGACATGAATCTCATTTTTATCAATAGTAGCATGAAGAGTATGGCAAGGATCATTATGAGAATAAACAGTTTTTTCTTTTAGAAATGTTTTCTTTTTCTTTTGAAATAATTTTCTTTTCAAAGAGTTATTTTCTTCCAAAATAATTTCTTTTTCTTTTTCCACCAAAATAATTTTATTTTTCAAAGAATTAATTCCTTCACAAATATCATTTAATTTAGAAGACATGGAAATATTCTCCTTTTTCAAAATTTTATTGTCTTTTGAAATGCATTCAAATTTATTTTTCAATCTTTTATTATCCTTTTTCAGCACATCATATTTTTCAAGAATTTGTTGACAAAATAAAGTAAGCTCACCTTATGACATGTCAACATCTTCTTCAAGCTCTGATTCAGAATTTACCTCAAGGGTTATCCCCTTGGACCATGTAGCATATGTTGAAATCATCACTTCTATCATCCGAGTCGCACCCCGCATAGTACTGCTTTTGTTCACCAAGGGAGACTAGAGTGTTTCATATTATAAACTGAATCAAAGTTAGAAACCCTACATAAATAATCATTATTTAGGGTACTCTTTAAAGCATGGATGGCTTTTGCATTAGCCTCTAGATGTTTTCTATTTAAATAATATGAATCTTCAATGGTGGAAAGATAAACATGAATCCCTAGGGCTTTGAGGTACATGGACATCTTAACTTTCCAAGTTTGGATGTTAAGAATGTCAAACATGAGAGGTGTCATGAAATCCATATATGTGTGTAAATAAATATTGTGATTAGCTAAAATGAGGATCTTTAACTCAAGTTGTTAGACCCAAATCAAGAGCACCAAGCTCTGATACCGCTTGTAGGTCACTTAGAGGGGGAATGAATGGGTGACTAGCTAATCTAATGATGAATAATGCGGAATTAAAAACTATTTAAGTAAACTAAAACTATTTAAGCTAAACACACCAAGTATAATACAAAAGTGTAGTCGAATTCCCAGTGAAGGGCTTTAGACTATCTCCTCAAGATTCCTCTGATTAAGAGTTGAGGTGCCACTATGACTCTCTTGGTTGGATACAAATGTGAGCAAACAATCCCAAGCATATAACAGTTAGAGCACAAGATATATCAATCATATAAAGACATAAGTAAGGTAAGCATTCAAGATATAGACACAAGTGAGAGATAGAGAGAGAGAGTAATCGCAAACACGGGAGATTTGTTTTGAGGTTCAAGCAACCTTACTCTACATCCCCGCCTTCAACACTATGAAGGATTTTCATTAAAAACTGATCCCATCGGATCACTCGGTGCTACAACACCTACAACGAGTTCACACTAGAACTCCTTGGACTCACTAGTCCCTCTCTTGTTCCCGCAAGAACAACACACGCAAGCACACTAGCTTGCCGAGGCGGCACCTCTACACTGAGCTCCCACAAGAACTCGAAACAACACGAACCCGCGAGTTCGCCTCCTTAAATATAAGGTAGAACACTTTGATGATCTTAACACTTTGATCATCTAAAAACACTCTCACAACAAAGATCCCTAGAGGATTGATATAGCAATGGATAGTTCAAGTATGTGTGAGAAAATAAGATAGAGTAGTGGAGGAAAAACTTAAGAAATCTTTTTTGCAAAACATTCTTGATAAACTCTCCTTTTAATATGAAAGTATTTGCTCTAAAATAAGTGGAGAAAATCTTTACAAGAGATGGGAAAACTAGCTTGAAAACTCTCCAAAAATCTTCTACAAAATAGCTCAAACCAGCCCAATTATAGGCCTCCAAAATCTAGCCGTTGCAGGCCAACTCAGCAGGAAATTCTGCTGTCCGTTGACCGGCCGTTCGAGCAGCCAACGGTCAAATTTCTTACTGTTGCAGCCTGCTGGTCGACCGCCCGATCGACCATTCGCTTGGCTTGATCTGCCGGTCGACCGTCTGGTCGACCGGGGCCAGATCTAGAGAGCAAAACTCTCTAGATGGTCGACTGGCCCTGGCTGTGCACATCGGTCGACCGCCCGGTCGACCGACTTCAGGCTCGGTTGTTTTCCATTGATTTGCAAAGGGGAAAACTTACAATAAAAAGAGTTGAGGAGCTAAATTACAAGTATTCTTAAAAAGATTACAAGTAGATCTCCTCAGAGATTCTGGAGAAGTGTACCGATAGGAGTCTGGTCAGCGCGCGACCATTTTGACCCTTTGATGATACGAGCGATGAGATTCCTTCTCGCCTGGTTCGGGGAATCAGAGAACAGAAGGTTGGTAGAACCCTCTTGCTACTTCTCAAAACCACCTTCAATTAGGAATTCCTTCTCGCCTGGTTCCGGAGATTCCTTGAGAAGAAGGTATTAGGGTATCAACACCCTAATTAGAGAAGTAATTCTCGAAAAGTCTCTGAATTCTTGTGCGCACGGTGCTTTGTGAAGAAGTCTCTGCTTGTGGAGTCCTCTCTCGAGCATATCGCGCCTCTCTCTTCTTCTGGAGGTGGTCCTCTATTTATAGGGAGAGCAGGGGTATAATTGTCCCTTGAAAATATGGAAACAGATTGAATCAAATCTGTTTAAATCTGGAAAGTAGCCTTGCTGCGAGGCTAGGATCAACTTCTGCGAAGCTAGAAGTAGCAGGTCGGTTGATCCTCTTGATCTGTTTTGATCCTTTCCATATAATTGAAAGATTTTCCCTGATCCTCTTACTCGTTTTAGAAGAGTCAAGAGATTGTGGCAATCAACTGCCAAATTTGATCTCAGATTTGAACTTGATCGGAGATTTGATTAGTCAAAGGTTGACCATAGCAGACCAGCAGCGGCGCTGCCCGCTTCGAACTTACAGCGGAGCTGGAGGCAGTATCTGGCGAAGTCAGAGGAAGGCTTCGCTACCACATATCCTTCTGCGCAGTTGCGTATGGCTTCAGGCGGAGCTGACTCTCTCGCGGAGTTACGCTTTAGCAGTTAAGGCGAAGCTATGAGTTAACTTCTTGACGGAGCTTTGAATGGCTTCAAAGCGAAGTTGGATGATCTTAGCCTCTCAGGCGAGGCTATCCCTTTGGGCTCATGTGATGCTAAGTGCTAGCATCTTTAGACCTGCTGAGGTCTGTTTAGAGGCAATCCGGGCTTACTGTCTATTTGATGGATCAGTGGAGTCCAAGTTGCTTTCTTGTCCCTCAGAGATGGATGAAAACTGGTCGTCAGCTTGTCTGTCACTCGTCTTTTATAAATATCAACAAGTTTAGACATTGTTCGGGCCAGTAAGAATCTTGTCTTTTTTAAGTGTCAACAAGACCCCCTTCAAAGTTTTCGAAAGTCTGCAATGGATCGGACTTCGAAATACTTTGAACTGCTTTGATCGGTGATATGTGAAGTACGAACGTCGCTATGGTGGTTGAGTTCAGCTTCATTTTTTTAATCCTGCTTTGGGATAAGTTCGCCGAAGAATCATGTAGATTCGCGTCTGGGTAGCTTCGCGTCTGGGCTTCCCGGAATAAGTTCGCTCTGGAGCATCTGTTGCTTTCCCGAGGCCAACTGCTGTGGGCCGGTGACGAGAAAGATTACTCCTTCTCTCGCATTGATTGAGGGAGATATTCTTCCCTTGTGCGTTTCCGAGGGAGGATATTCCCTTTTTCAAGGCGCCATCAATGCCTTTATGAGGGAGACGCTTCTCCCTTTGCACGGTTCCAAGGAAAACCGTCCCTTTTCTCAAGGCACAATAAATGCCTTAAATGCACTTGTGCTTCCACGCTTGAGGCAGCAGTGCTCAGGCCATGAGGCCTATAAATAGGACACCTGAGGTCCTCTGAAGAGAAGTGATCTGCTCTTCTTCTCTTCTCTTGGTTGAGAGAGATACTTAGATCTCTGAATTAGTGGGGATACCCACTCTGGTTATTACCCGACCAAGGATTGGTAAGTCTTGATCATTCAGAGACTTTACCAATAAACTTTTAGGGAGTTCATCTCCCTTAACTTAGCTCTAACAGCTGCCTCAGGGATCGATTTCCCTTGTTCTTCATTTTGCAATTGACTGATCTGCAGAGAAGGATTTCAGCATAGCTTCCCAGCAAAGCTATCATTTTGACTTGATTAAAGAAAGATCACTGCATGCGTGTTAAGTCCGTTACACAGGCAAAACTCGGGACTTAGTCTCTTCAAAGTTGAGCCAGTTTTGCCATATAGGTGGGGCTAAGACTGCGTCCCTCAGGGTGAGTCTGGCTTAGCCATATAGGCGAGGTTAGGACTTGGCATTTGCTGAGCTAGCCCATCATCACTGTGCAAGTGAGGCTATCCTCTGCTTAACTGAAATCAATGCTTGACTGAATCAGATTGCTCCGCCTCAAAGAATTTGACTTAGTACTTTTGCAGCTTCTCCCGTGTTTAACTGCTAATTTGTTCCAGTTTACATTGCAGTGAGCTATGTTCGCCAATCTTGTGACTTGATGAAAGAAACTAGAAAATTTTCTCTTTCTTTTCCAGTTGAGACTTTACCCTTAAGCAGGAGGAACAAACTGGGGCAGCCGATGTGTGTCCCCGAAGAGGTTGGCAGTCGCTTATCCGAGATGATCCACTTCGAGGCGAGGCTAGTAGTCGCTTATCCGAGATAATCCACTTCGGAAAAGCGGACGTCACCTGTAAGGTCGCAGATCTTCCTATTGCCAATTTTCATCAAAGAAGATCCAACCTGCTGGTGGCGATCAGTCCTTTGCCAGTTTTAATCAGAGAAGGTTCGGCTTCCTGGTGGCACAATCTGTTCTGGTGGCACCTTCTATCATTATGTGAAGGATTATGGCCTTGTGCAGGAGGAAGGCCTTTCGTGTCCAGTTGGTTTGGCTTGAAAGTAGATAGGACCACTTGCATACCTCTTGAGCAAATGATTCTGTTGTATGAAACACAACCTTGATGTAGTATCAATGTACCTTTCCTTTTAAATCAATGAAAGTTCATTTTCTGCTCATTTGATTTTTTGCTTTGCCTTCATTCTGAACTTGGCTCAGCAGAGCTAAACTCCATGCGGGATTAAAGATAGAATTTCATCTGAAACAGGAATGGGCTTCCGGTGAAGCTAGCATATCTGCGAAGTTCGGCCTATGCCTTCAGCGGAGTTAAGGCAATCCTATTGGCGAAGTCATTGATGTATTATGCGAAGTCCGCATTTTAACTCGTGGTGAAGTTAGCCCTTAATGGGGCTGAATCAGCGCTTCTCGGGAAGGCGCTTTAGGCGCCGTTTCAAATTAATTTGAAACGACAGCCTGTACTCTTTTTGAGGCGTCGTTTCAGGCGATCATCGGCCTATAAAAGCCCGGTCGGGCTGAGAGAGAAAGTCATCATTTCTCTTTGAATTTTCCAGAGCACTTGACTCTTCTTCTTCTTTCTTCTTCATTCCTCTTCATTCGAGAGTTTAAGAACTTCTACAGTTCTTCAATGGCACCCAAGAGACGAGCGGGAAAAGAAGTGGCCACTTCTGCAGCGGAGGGTCCTTCTCCTCCTCCGGTCATCGAACGACCAATCGCCGGTAGGGAACTTTCCTTTCGATTAGAGACTGCCGTCTCTCTTTTAAAGCCGATGTCTGGCTGTCTTTGGATGAATTCAAAAATGATCAATTATGATCTGATGCTCTTAGGGAATTTGGTTCCCTGAATTTCCTATTTGATTTCTTGATTGGGAATCCAAGAACTGAAGAGTTCTTCTTTGGGCTTCCAGGCGAAGTTATCCCTTAGGCTATTCATATCCTCTTGAATGACAGGATGTGAAGCTGTCCTTTGAAATTTGACAGAAAAGGACCGTAATATCCTTCTGACGAAGTTAATCCTCAGGGCTGTATCGCATTCTGTTTAAGCTTCTGAAGCGAAGCTAACACTTGGATATTTTCTTGTATCTGGCTTTTGCTGTGAAGTGCGGAATTAACTGCAACTGCGAGACTAAGCTTCGGGGTGAAGCTATCGTCATGCTAGCTTCGCTCGGAGAGCGAAGCTATGCCTTAGCGGAAATTGTGTTTTTTATTTAGGCCTTCGCTTAGCTGATGAACTGATCATAGTTTCTCGTTGTTCCTGCAGTGCACTACACTCCTGGTCCTTCGAACAATCTATTTGGGATGACCAGAGGATTGGACGGCAATGTCAGCTTGTAATTCCAAGGGCAGACTTCTCTGTTTAGTGAGCGGAGCTCTCTCGTTTGAGACACGCTTATTTATGGTGGGGAACAACGCACCACGGGGAGCATTCTGACTACGGCTCCCCTTGAAGATTTTGACCGTCGAACCTATAGGAAGCCCGACTTCATGTTCGGGGATGCCGCGCCAGATCCTGATCGCCAGTTGCTGGCCGGTGAAGGGTAATGGATTTTTCAGTTGGATGGCGAGAAGTTCTATCTTCCGTCTAACAAGCGGCATTTTCTTTGTCTTCCTTCCAATGCGTGACGCAGGCTCGGAAGATGTCGTGGGAAGTGAGCCGAAGTACCGACTCCGTCCATGTAGAGAAATTGATGCTTCAGTTTCCTGGTTATGCAAGAGCGGGGCCTCCTCGTTGCATAATGGGTCTAAATCTTGGGAATGCATCGCGAGAGATCCCAGTAGGAGAAAATTCTGCAGTGGCGCTGACCTTTGGCAATCAATTCTTCAAGGTTAATGGGAACTACCCAGCCACTGAATCAGAACTCCCGGCTGGATTCACCCTCCGAAGGCATGGTGGAGGGATTTAACTGTATACATCCTCGCTCATTTCAAGGAGGATCTGGAGAGGCTGAACCTTCATGAGGCCGTCAGGGCGTCTTGCTGATTGAAATTGAGAATTTGTAAAGAAAAAGATTGAGTTGTAGAATTCTCAGTCTCAATGCTATCCGCTGCAGCTAGGGCCAAAGCGGGTCGATCCACAGGGAAGGATGCGATGCAATCTTTGGCCGATTCCTCAGTATCTTCAAAATAAGACAAAAGAGATTAGATTTGAAATATATATGATTGGAGAGATGCGTTTTTACTGATCTTCTACCACAACCCATAGTGCAAGTTAAGGATATTGAACATCATCTTGAAATACATGAAATCGATCCTAGGTTTATTAGAGAAGATGCAAGCAAGAGAAAAAGATTTTAGAATCTTACTAGTTTGCACTCCTAAAAATCCAACACGTTTTCATCCTAACATCTAAGTACGGCGTAAGAGAAGTTTTACCTTGAAGTTACGCTGTCAAAGTTCTTACGCATGAAGTGTGAAGAATTATTTAAAGGTGTAACCTAGATTAGATAGGTAGTCATCAATTTAATCTTCAAGCAATTTACCTTAAACCTAGGGTTTCTAAAAAGTGTTATCAATCCGATCAATTCTTAACTGTTCTAGGGTTGTTTAAGAATTCAGCAAACCACAATAAGGAATTAGTTCATCATTTTTTTTTATCTTTTCAATTTTTTTTAATGTTGTTTAATAAGAAGGATTGCAAAAAGAAAGAAAAACAAAACAAGAGACAGATCGCAGAGAAAAACCAAATTAAAAGACAGTAATTGAAATGGCAAAGAGGTAACCTTTATTCGAAAATATCCTCCAAATACAAAGCTCCTTCTTCTCCACAATGTGCTTAAAACGAAATTACAATTTGCAGAAATTTAAAGAGAAAGCTAAAGAAACCCTAAACTCTTCGTCTTTAGATGGCCCTCTCTGTTGCGTCTGCAGGGGTATTTATAGGCGCTGGAGGAAGTAGAGTCCCGATAAAACTCAGCCAAGAAATCTGGTACGCAGCCTTATCCACATTGTCGCGGAAATGCGGCTTTGGCCGCGTTTTTGCGGCCAAATTCTTATCTCTGGCCGCGCGCTTTTGCGCGTGGCCTCCTCTGGTCCGTCCATCTGGGCGTATCTATCTGTATCTGGCATCTCGACTCTTTAATTTGAGATTTCGAGATAACTTGAAAATCAAGTTACCCTAAATCCAAATCTCTTCCAAAACGAATTTCATCATTGCACTCTATTTATCCTCATCCACCAAGCATTTAGGGTTGAATAGAATTCTATCCTTTCCCTTTTTTAGTATTTGCAATTTTTGCACTTTGTAATTGCAACTTTGACATTTGATAATTGCACTTTTGCACTTGGGCTTGGACATGGGCTTTTGGGCTTCATTTAGACTTTTATTCTTTATGTAAATAAATACTCAAGGCCTGCACACATTAAATAACAAAACATTAGTAATAGTGCATGATTGTATAAATAAATATGAAAATGTGATAGTAAATGTGATGACAAATATGCATTTTTTACTACCTATCACACCCCCACACTTATCTTTTTACTCGTCCTCGAGTAAAAATCAAAAAGAAAAAGAAAAACTAAACTAGCTAACTCACTTTCGTAGGAATCACGGTTACACTTAGCATGTGCAACAAGCCGTTAAACGTCTAGGTTACCCTAGAGGACGAGTGTTGTCTCGTGAGGGTTTTCAGCGGATTACACCCACAAAATCATAAAAAGGAAAATATTTGAAATATGTTTGAAGAAACTAAGTAATCTTTAAGTTTTTAGGATTATCATTTTTATTCATTCTTAAACTTAGTCTTTATATAATAAATTGTTTTCCTTTTTAGGTAAGAATCAAAATTGAATTTTTGTATAGTCTTTTTCGTTACCAAAAGTCATATGCATCCTTGTGAATCTTTACTAGGAATTCTTTAATTTGGACTCTCATACCTCTTTATTATTATTATATTATTTTTCTCTCTCTTTTTTTTAATATATAACTCATCTAATTTTCTTTCGTATAAGTATCAAGGCTTCTTGAGGCCCTCATACCTAACTAATTGACTATTAGATGTGTTAGTACATATATAAGTAATATTTCTTAGTTTTCTTAGGCTTTCTAATCCACCATGTAGCGAACTTAAAGTCGGTGGCTCCCAAACCGGTCGGTTTTAGGGCACCGGGTGAGAAAACACCCTACGGACTAAAGGATTTGAGTGAACTAGGCCACAAAACTAAGAACTTTATTTATAAAATCACCTTTAGGCGTGAATACTTATGCTTCTTGAGGCACATGTATCCAGCTTAATCTGTGAATTTCCCTTTCTTTTCTTTTTTCAAAATTTTTTATTTTTTATAGGGCACAAGAGTCTTTGTCTTAGAATCCTAGATATGTAAATGTATTAGGTATGCACATTTCATTAAGGTAAAAATCATGACTAATTACTTATTCAATTTTTTCTCCTATACCTAAAAATTCAAAAATTTATTTATTTTGACCAAGTTTTTAGAAATCCTAATCATGATTTTCCTAATTCTTAAGACTAACTTAGATTTCTTTAAAAGATAAGTCAAAATATTGTCCTCTTTTTTTTTTTTAGCAAATTGTTAGTTTCTACCTATGTTAGTATGTTAGTAAAACCTCTCCCCACACTTATCTCATGCGTTGTCCTCAATGTATGAATGTATGCATGTATGCATGAAAAAGAAGAAAGGGAAGGCAAATATTACCTCAAGGTGGTGGTTCCGGTGGTGGTCTAATTGGGCCAAGCGTTGCTACCTAATCAAGATAATGTGGTATTCAGAGAAACCCACCAGAAATTTCTCTTGTATAACCCACAAAAATGTATGTATGATCATTTTTTAACAATTTCACCCCATCAAATTTTTAAATTCATAATTATTTTCAGAGTCAATTGTGTCAACCGCCTTGTCCCAAAATGGAGTGTGAAAAGATGGAATAATTGACTTGGACGTCAGAAGTATGGGAACGAATACCGACTCAGGAAAGAAACTTAAATCAAGTAAGGGTTCAGGAGTCGAGCTCGGTTCAAGAAGTGTGTCCAAGTCAAGAAGTTGAAACTCAAGTCCACAATCATTCCCACAATGGAATGTGACTTAATATTGGTGATTCAAGTTCAGGAATGATAGGTGTGGGAATCAAAACTGACTCTAAAAGATTACCTAAGTTGGGTAACAAAACAGGAGTCAATAATGATTCGGGAATTTGAACTTGATCACAGATTTGAGAATCTAGATCACATTTCTCATTGAGTTCAATGTCATAAAAATGAGAACTTGCCAATTTATCCATGGGACTTTCAAAATTATAAAATTGGTCAAGTTCAATATGATCATCAAAAATGGGTGATTCAATTTCATGATGAGGACAGCTCCCCCAAGACATGTAGAAGAAGCAGAGGAGAGGATCCCGACGTTCCTCTTAAGCGCAAACGGACAGGTGGGTCTCGTAGGAAGCAGTTGGTGAAAAAGCCCCGTCTCCAAGCTCCTACGGTCGTTGTAGAGGGTGAACCATCTGTGACAGTTCCTCCTCTTGCCCTGTTAGTAGTTGAATCGTCAGTTGCTGAACAGGCGATTGGTGAAGTTGCTCCGGACCTGGGTAAGATCAGCTCCGTCCTTGTAATATACCTTATATGTGTTTTAGGGAGCTCATCATTCGTTTCGTGGTGCAGGAACCGAGGCAGCAACAAGCCCGAGAGCTGAGGCCGTTGGAGAACAAGGGGAACATTATGATCCCCTGTTCACTTATAAAGAGGGTGATGAAGCTGGATATTTCGCGGTCTCAGAAGGGTCCGGAGGTGATGCAGCTGATGTTGGTCTTTCGGGTATCGGGACTTCGAGGAGAAATTCCGATACTTCTAGCTCCCTTGGGTGGACAACGGAGGGTTCGGCGAGCGAAAACGGGCCGGCCATTCGTATTGACTCCGCTAAAGATTTTCCAATGAAGCCTGTAGAGACTGGTGTGGCTGCCAAGACGATTGAGGCGTCATCATCTTTTGGTATTGCTTTGGCTTTTTGACTTTTACTATTTGTTGTGTCCTGCCTAAACACAATCTTGTTGCAGATGTTCCGCTCTGGGTGCGTCAGCTCAAGGGAGCCAACCGATCTTCCCGAGGGGTCCAGGGTGACATGAGCACTTTGACTGCGGCGAATGTTGCTGTGTTGGATGCTTTGTATGGTGACCTGCCCCCTTATCGGCCTGAGCCAGCCAGAGGAATAGAGGTTGAAGGGACGGTAGTCACGGAGGCAACTTCACTCCCAAATGAGGTGCCATTAGTTTTGCCAGGTGCGGAGCTGAGGGTGATTACAAGTCCTACTCCCCCAACGCTGGTGGTTGAGCCTGCTGTCCAGGAAATGGTCACTAGTCCTACCACGGTTGTGGCTAGTGTACTGGTTTCAATGAGGACTCCGTTAAGATCACCGATAACCTGCACGCTGCTGCAGCCAGTGTTCCCATTGTTCCTTCCACGGTAATGTCAACAAGGTCGGTGGAATCTTCTGGGACTGCCCGTCTGCCAGGAGTGGCTGAGGCTAAAAATGAATTTGTAGCTGAAATAATCGATAGCTTTTATAAAGGCTTGAAGCGATCCATCGATCTGGTCTTGAAAGGCTCGACTATGCCATTTTCTACATTAAAGGTGGTCCTCTCCCGCAGTATTGAGAGTATCCGAGGCTTCGGAGGGGATAACCAGGCCGCTGCATTAGAACTTCTGGTAGACCAATTTGAGAGGGACGCAGAGGAATGGCGCCGTCTCAGCCGTTCAGACCTGGAGTCTTCGGTTGACGAGCAGCTAGCGCACCTTGTCGCTCAAATGCATGAAGCCCATCTTGCTGCTCAGGAAGCCGCTAAGGCTATTTCTTCGGACTTGAAATCCTTGGAGACAAGGAAGATAGAGCTCGGGGACGCTATCGATGCTTCTAGCAGTGCTCTTCTTGACGCTGAAGATAAAATTGAAAAGGCCAAGGAGATGATCAGGAAGGCAAATCTTCTCTTATCCAAGGCTGAACCTGTACGTCTTGAAGAGATTATGCGGCTTGAGCAACTCAAGGTTCAGAGTGACGAACTCTCGCGGCAGGAGTTAGCTCAGAGGGCAACCTTGGTTGAAGTTGAAGCTCGCTTAGCCCAGACGGCGAGTTTTAATGAGGCTGAGCTGAGATCGCAGGCGCTTGTCTGGGTTGCTGATGATAGGAAGACAAGGCTGGCCTTTCTTGAAGGACGGATCAAATCTTATGACGCACGCTCGTAGCTTGTAATATATGTGCCTTCATGTATTCCCTCTTCTCGAAATTAATAAAAAAAAATTTTGTTGACTCCCCTGTCGAACCTCGAACTTGCTTTATCTGCTGAGTTGTCGTTCCCAAACTGTATTGCAGCCACTTGAGAGAATAGTCCTTGCTGGGTTGAATAATGAGACTTGGCTATCTGCTGGTTCAGAGGTCGCACTGACGTAACCGGTTAAGAAGCCACCAAGCTTAAGATTAGCCTTTGTGGGGCTAAAAGGGTAATACTTGTCTTTTGTAGATGTCAACAAGTACGGGTGAGACCTGTCTTTTGTAAATGTCAACAGGCTCAAGGTTGAGACTTGGCTGTCTGCTGGTTCAGAGGTCGCAATGACATAACCGAATGAGACGCCACCAAGCTCAAGGTTGGTGATACTTATCTTTTGTAAATGTCAATAAGTATCGAAAGCTGTCTTTTGTAAATGTCAACAGGCTCGAAATTGAGACTTGTCTTTTGTAAATGTCAACAAGCTCAAGGTTGAGACTTAGCTGTCTGCTGGTTCAGAGGTCGCAATGACATAACCGATTGAGACGCCACCAAGCTCAAGGTTGGTGATACTTATCTTTTGTAAATGTCAACAAGTATTAAGACCTGTCTTTTGTAAATGTCAACAGGCTCGAAATTGAGACTTGTCTTTTGTAAATGTCAACAAGCTCAAGGTTGAGACTTGGCTGTCTGCTGGTTCAGAGGTCGCAATGACATAACCGATTGGGACACCACCAAACTCAAGGTTGGTGATACTTATCTTTTGTAAATATCAATAAGTATCGAGACCTGTCTTTTGTAAATGTCAACAGGCTCAAGGTTGAGACTTGGCTATCTGCCAGTTCAGAGGTCGCAATGACATAACTGGTTGAGAAACCACCAAGCTCAAGGTTGGTGATACTTATTTTGTAAATGTCAATAAGTATCGAGACCTGTCTTTTGTAAATATCAACAGGCTCAAGGTTGAGACTTGTCTTTTGTAAATGTCAACAAGCTCAAAATTGAGACTTGGCTATCTGCTAGGTCAGAGGTCACAATGACATAACTGATTGAGATGCCACCAAGCTCAAGGTTGGTGATACTTATCTTTTGTAAATGTCAATAAGTATCAAGACCTGTCTTTTGTAAATGTCAACAGGCTCAAAATTGAGACTTGGCTATTTGCCAGTTTAGAGGTCGCAATGACATAACTGGTTGAGAAACCACCACGCTCAAGGTTGTAATGGAACTTGGGAAAAGGTCTCGTTTCTCGGGGAGAAACGAGAAAATCACTGTCATAGGTTTAGTGTTAACGTAACTGCGAAATGTATATGTGGTCTTACCATTCTATGGATGAGAATTGGTAAGTGATTTTGGAGGTCTCGTTTTCACGGAGAAAAACGAGGGAATCACTGTCATAGGTTTAATGTTAACGTAATAGCGAAATGCATATGTGGCCTTACCATTCTATGGACGAGAGTTGGTAAGTGATTTTGGAGAGGGAATCAAATGGGAACATGTCCTTAGGATTTTTAGCAAATTCCCAGCTGTCAACGGGTTTGATATGCCTTTACCAACTACCGTTTGAATTGGGCTAGCCATGCTATTCCCCTCAGCATGATGAGTTGTTGAGGACTTATGTTGGGTTTAAAGGCCAACATTTTCCTCTATCCTTAATTGTTAAGGATATTGGATCATCTGGTTAGCGTACGTGTAACCTTGATTCTCCTTTGAGAGAACAGTATATAACCAGGTTCCTACTGGTGTATGATCTCGTTTGGAGGAAGAGAAAGGCTCTCTTTGCACGTACCTTGGACATAAAGGTCTTGATTAGAGGTGTAGTATTAACTTGATCATGAGAAGGATCCTTAATCAAGATAATACTTCTTTAAGAACTTGCCATTGACCAGCATCATGAGTAAATCGCCATCTGAAGTCATAAGGCGGTATGCTCCGTTTGAATAGACTGTTTCTATTACAAACGGTCCTTCCCATTTAGGCTGAAATTTGCCTTTGGTCTTGTGCGTCATAATCATTGGTCGTCTAACGGCTAAAACCAAGTCTCCTTTCTGGAAGACTCTTTGTTTGACCTTCTTATTAAAGGCTTTTGAGATTCGAGCTTGATACAACTCGATTTGCTGTTGAGCTTGTAGTCGCTTCTCATCTAGGGCTTCGAGCTCTTGAAGACGTAATCGATCATTGTCCTCTGATGTGATCTTAGTCATTAGAGCGACTCGCAATGATGGCATCTGGATTTCCAGCGGGATGACTGCTTCACACCCGTACACTAGGGAAAAAGGCATATTGCCCGTAGGGGTCCGAACCGTGGTTCGGTAGGCCCAAAGACATTCACCAAGCTTTTCGTCCCAATCTCGCTTATTCGAGGAGACGAACTTCTTGAGTAGCTTGATGATCGTTTTGTTGAATGCTTCCGCCAAGCCGTTAGCGGCGGGATTATAGGCAATTGAAGCCATATTCTGAATTTGGTATTTATCGCAGAACCGATAGAATACCTGGCTTATGAATTGGGGACCATTATCATGGATGATCCGCCTAGGGACACCAAATCGATGGATGACATGGTGCTTGATGAAATTAACCACATTAGAGGTTTGACTTCAACCAGTGGTATAACTTCCGCCCACTTTGAAAAGTAGTCGGTTATTGCCAGGATAAACCGGTGTCCTTTTGTCGAAGAGGGGCTGATTGGCCCTACGACATCGATTCGCCATGCTTCAAATGGCCATGAAGCAACAGTTGGGTGGAGCAATTCTGGAGGCCGGTGCATGAAGTCCGCATGAATCTGACATGCTTTACACCTTCGTGCATATTGGATGGCATCGGCTATCATGGTTGGCCAATAGTATCCAAGCCTATGCAACCTATCTTAAGTTTTGGACCTGGCTGATGAGCTCCGCAAATGCCATCATGTGCTTCTTTAAGCACTTCCTGTGCCCTGAATTAGAAAGGCAACGGAGGAGGATGCCGTCATATGAACGACGATAAAATGTCTTCAGAGTTAGATCGTAGTAGAAACGGAGAGACCTTCGTCTGATAGATGCCGCTTTTTTAGGATCGTCTGGCAGCAGACCATGTAAAGCGTAGTCGAGAGAGGAAATCGCCAATCTCTCGGCTCAAGATCCATTGAGATATTATAGACCTCTCGGGTTCTTAACATATGCTTAGAGCATACAAGATGTCGAGTTGCCACTGTGAGGTGATACTCGGTGTCGGCTGGCAAGGCTAGTATTGTTGCTAATGCAGCAAGAGCGTCCACCTTGGTATTTTGAGATCGAGATACGTGCCCGATATAGAAGCCTTCGAACAGATTAGCCAATTCGATGGCTGTATGGTAATAAGGCACCAAGTCTTCGTGGCGGACCTCATATTCGCCTTTAACCTGATTGATAATCAGTTTGAATCGCCGTAAGCTTCAAGGTAGCGTACCCCTATTCCATGGGCGAGCTGAAGACCAATGAGCAGAGCATTATATTCTGCTACATTGTTGGAGCATGACTCTGTCAGGGAGAATGCTCTGGGAAGGACATGATTCTGTGGGGAGATGAACACAACCCCCACTCTGGCAATAATCTTGTCTTTAGGGCCTATTCGTGATGCCCCATCGAAGAACATCTACCACACTTCATCCTCTGAAGTTATATTGGACTCGAAAACTTCATCTGGAATATCTTCGTGAAGTTTGGAGTTCTTCTCTGGGACTGGACGAGCAACCAAGAACTCTGCAAGGGCCTGACCTTTAACCGACTTTTGAGGGATAAAGATCATGTCATATTGAGACAAAAGAAGCGCCCATTTAGCTAATCTTGAATTCAATGATCCTGGCTTCGTCATGAGAAGACGCAAAGGATTCACTCAAGAGATGACATATATGGTTTGCCCTTTGACTTGGGCCTCTTTGAATCCCACTGTTCGTCTTGGACGAGGTCTGGGTGTATCCACATGACTTCCCCTGTCTCCAATGTTAAGGGAACAAGACCCTTATTATCTTGAGTTTTAGCTGGAGGATGCTTGACTTCCAACCGTGGCGCAGGGACTGGATAAGTCCCGTCAGGAACTGTGACCTTTGGGGTTTTGCCGAACTCGAGGGTCACCATTGGCAGTGGCTTTCTTCTGCTCTGACTTTAGTGTCAGGACTCCGGCGTCGACCAAGGCTTGAATTCTATCTTTGAGGACGTAGCACTTGTCGGTAGGATGGTGAATCATCCTGTGATAGAGACAATATTTGGGGTCATTTGTGCGTCCTATCTCATTGGGACGCCGAGCATCTGGCAGCTTCATTTTATTCCCTTTGTGAAGCAACTGGAATATCATGACCACCTGATCGTCTCTGAAGGAATACTGTTTTGGAGGGAACTTAGACTCCTAATTATTGAAGCCGCTCTTCTTGGCTTTTGACTGAACGTCCCCGGACAATTCTACGGACATAGTCTCCTTCCCTTTAGCTGAGAAGACTGCGCCATGTCGCTACGTCCTTTATTGCTCATACCCCATTTGCCTTTGGGGGTGGATGGTTCGAACTTTTTAGCCGACTTTTCGGCTATCTCAGCTTGTTCGACCAATTCCTTCCAGGTGTGGGCTTTGACAGCCCCCATGCGAACTTCTACCTGGTCCAAGAAGTTGTGCCTGCACGTCTGTAAGAGCATGGGTAAAGGCATTCCTACTGGGCACATCAAAGACAGATTTCTGAACTGCTCAATGTAGTCACGGACAAATTCGCCCTTCTTCTGCACGGTGGAGAGGAGCTTATCTATGGTTACCTCAGTATCGTCCTCATAGAAACGAGAGAGGAATCGGATTTCCAGATCGATCCAGGAATTGACAGAGCCCAGAGGGAGACTTCAGAACCAGTCAAATGCCACCCCTTTAAGGTGCCAATGAACAGCCTAGCCATGATGGCGTCGTTGCTTATAACATTACCAGTCTGAGACCGAAATAGTAGATGTGCTGATTTGGTGAACTTTTACCATCATACGTATTCAACGTTGGTGGTTTGAACTTCGGTGGGTATGGTACTGAATCCCACTCCAATGGGTAAGGACGGACTGCCCCTATTTTCTTTAATTCATTCCTCTGAGCTAGGGACGCAATTTGAGCTTGGAGACCTTTAAGGACTTCAGCGTCTAAAGAAGAACCCTCCTTGGATTTCTCGATCTTTGGCTGATCATTGCTAAAATGTTCCTCCTCGTCGTGATTGCTCCCGACATCATTGTTATTTCGATTGCTGAGGAGTTGAGCAAGCATATGTTGAATATTGTCCAGAGCTTCTTGCTGGGTCTTGAAAGTTTGCTCCTGAGCTTCCAAACGTCGACGAAGGTCGTCGTTAACATTATCAGCCATGTTGACTGACGCTCTGTCTGTTCGCACTGAGCTAACTGTCGCTGAAGAGGCGTACCCACTGTCTTCATCTTCTTCATCCGATGGTTGGAGTGCTCTCTGGGCTCCGGCGAGGCTAGGGCCGTTGAGGAAGAAGGCTGTTCATAACTGTAGGGTATCGCCACCTAGATCGGGTGTTTCGGAAAATACCCTCTTCATGTACCAAGACTTTGCCTAAGCCTGGGCTGTAATCTGGATCTGGGGAGCTATAGGGGGTGTCGTTAGATGCTTGTCTTCCTCCGCGCAGATCTCGTTCCCCTTCCGGTCATGTTGACGGATGCAGAGGGTAGGTCTCGTAAGACGCTTCTTTTGTGATGTTTCATCGGGGCCTGTACCGATAGTCGATCAAAAACTGATCGTCGTCCTGGAGGGGTGACGGAGATTGGTCCCAGCCAGCAGTGGACTGAGTGGACTGTCACCAGCTGACATCCCACTTGTTGACAACAGGAGGAAGAGATTTGTTTATTGTCAACAACTCCCGCAAATCAGACCCGCTTGGGCCTAAACAATCCAGCGCAGAGGCTCTTTTGGATCGCGCATAGGACGATGTCCTGCTCCTTTTATCCCCGCAGAGGGGATTAGCACTGAATAGTGCTTCAGTTCTAGCTTCGCCACAAAGCGCGAGCTTAGCGCCTGACAAACTGGAGAGCGGAGCACGGTGTGGTGCTTTACCCGCTATACTGCTGCGAAGGCGATTAGCCTTGGATAGTATTTTGGCTGTAGCTTCGCGGCCATGAACCCTGCGCGTACGCTGTGGTACAGTAGCTTCGCTTATGAGAACGAGGCCGTCACAAGGCGTTGCGCTCTTGAATTAGGTGACAGTATGATTGCCGTCGTGACTTCGCGACTGGCAGCATTGTTGGAGCAGACATGCATCTTGCCTTTTTCTTCGCGAGGGAGACGCGGTCTTGGCGTAGCTACGCCTGAGGCTTTGCCCAGAGCCTTCAGTTTTGGCCTCCACATCTGCTTTGACAAGGGAGACTTAGGTTCGCAAGGAACCTGACTAGCCATACGCGAGGCTGAGGGGTGTTGGCAGATTTCTGCTTCTAGTTCCTGCTTCGAAACCTTGGTCATGGAGACCTTTCTATGCTTCCGTGCTCGAAGCATTAAACCACCCCCAGAGAGGACTTCTTCAAATCTTCCTTGGTCGAATTGAACGACCAGGTTCTCGAAAGTAAAGGACTTGGACTGCGGGCGTGCTTCCTTGTTGCGCCAGAGAACCGCAGTAGGTTTGCAGAGAACTTTTCTGTCCCCCAGAGACTTTCCTTGAAGATTTAGCCAGAGAGGCTCTTCCTGCACCGACTTTTCTGAATTCAGAGTTAGACCAGAAGGTCTGTTCGTCGCATTGCGACACTTGATTCTCAGCAGTGGAGAATTTCCTCCCCAGCGGAGTCGCCATCTTATTTCCATTGATTTGCAAAGGGGAAAACTTACAATAAAAAGAGTTGAGGAGCTAAATTACAATTATTCTTAAAAAGATTATAAGTAGATCTCCTCAGAGATTCTGGAGAAGTGTGTCGATAGGATTCTGGACAGCGCGCGACCACTTTGTCCCTTTGACGATGCGAGCGATGAGATTCCCTTCTCGCCTGGTTCGGGGAATCAGAGAACAGAAGGTTGGTAGAAACGTCTTGCTACTTCTCAAAACCGCCTTCAAAGGAATTCCTTCTCGCCTGGTTCTGGAGATTCCTAGAGAAGAAGGTATTAGGGTATCAGCGCCCTGATTAGAGAAGTGATTCTCTAAAAGTCTCTGAATTCTTGTGCGCATGGTGCTTTGTGAAGAAGTCTCTGCTTGTGGAGTCCTCTCTCGAGCGTTATCGCGCCTCTCTCTTCTTCTGGAGGTGGTCCTCTATTTATAGGGAGAGCAGGGGTATAATTGTCCCTTGAAAATATGGAAACAGATTGAATCAAATCTGTTTAAATCTAAAAAGTAGCCTGCTGCGAGGCTAGGATCAGCTTCTGCGAAGCTAGAAGTAGCAGGTCGGTTGATCCTCTTGATCTATTTTGATCCTTTCCATATAATTGGAAGATTTTCCCTGATCCTCTTACTCATTTTAGAAGAGTCAAGAGATTGTGGCAATCAACTGCCAAATTTGATCTCAGATTTGATCTTGATTGGATTTGATCTTGTTCGGAGATTTGATTGGTCAAAGGTTGACCATAGCAGATCAGCAGCGGCGCTGCCCGCTTCGAACTTACAGCGGAGCTGGAGGCAGTATCTGGCGAAGTCAGAGGAAGGCTTCTTCGCGGCAGCTAGATGTCGTCTGTGGCGAAGCTACCACATATCCTTCTGCGCAGTTGCGTATGGCTTCAGGCGAGCTGACTCTCTCTGCGGAGTTACGCTTTAGCAGTTCAGGCGAAGCTATGAGTTAACTTCTTGACGGAGCTTTGAATGGCTTCAAAGCGAAGTTGGATGATCTTAGCCTCTCAGGCGAGGCTATCCCTTTGGGCTCATATGATGCTAAGTGCTAGCATCTTTAGACCTGCTGAGGTCTGTTTAGAGGCAATCCGGGCTTACTGTCTGCTTGATGGATCAGTGGAGTCCAAGTTGCTTTCTTGTCCCTCGGAGATGGGTGAAAATTGGTCGTCAGCTTGTCTGTCACTCGTCTTTTGTAAATGTCAACAAGTTTAGACATTGTTCGGGCCAGTAAGAATCTTGTCTTTTTAAGTGTCAACATCGGTCAACCGGTCGGTTGACCGCCAGACAGCCTGGTCAACAAACATTTGAGATTCAAAACTTGGTCAAATAAATCCTTATAAATTCCCATAAATTCACATAAAATCTACAAAATTAAGTTCATTGAAATATTTTGATGTACAAACATGTTTGATTGAAAATCAACACATATTACAGACATTTTGAGCAATTTTTGTAATATAGAAATGTTACCTTAAACAAAAATCTGTATTTTTCAAGAATAATCTCCAAATTGGAAAACAATTTTTCCAAAACTTCTCCAAATACATAAATAAGATATCTTAAATACTTTTGAAGCTTAGTGTGTATGGATATGATCCACTACACATATGAGATGAAATATCTATGTTTTGACAATAAGCTCTAAAATGAGTTTTGATACATCCAAAACGATATTTTTCTAAACACAAAACTATCTTATGAAAACACATATAAATTTTGTGTGTGTATAAGTATTTGAGCAATCCACCAATTAATCTATCCTTTACATTTTATCTAAAAATAAATCTTGACACTTACAAAATCCGACACAAGTCTTCTTGAAAATCTTTTCTTAAAAATCTTCTTCTCCTTCTTGACTTGGTCCAAACCTTGATCAAATGAGGTAGACTCCTCTTGAGTACTTGATGCAATCTTAATGCACGAGCTCTTGAATCAACACGTGCTAGCTCTAAAATTTGACTTTGAATCTTTTGTTGAAGCTAAACACATACTAAGATCTTGATCAAATATCTGAGACTAAATAAATACAAGATCATTTGTACTATAACTACATGAGTTAATCATCATCAAAACTAGAATGATGGGCTTTTGGGCCAATAGAGGCTAATGCAAAAGCCATCCATGCATTAAAGAATAATACCCTAAATGATGAATATTTATTTAGGGTTGCTAATTCTAATTCGGCTTTTGTAGTATGGAACACCCTTATCTCTTTTGGTGAACAAAAGCAATACTACATGGGGAGTGACTCAGATGATAAAAATGCTACTTTAAATATGTGCTACATGGTTAAGGGGATGATCCCCTTGAGGCCGAATCCGAGCTTGTTGAAGATGTTGACATGTCATATGATGAATTTGCTATATTTTGTCAACAACTTCTTAAAAAATATGAATTGTTAAAAATGAAAAACAAAAAATTTGAAAACAAAAATGTTTTTTAAAAGAAAAAGATTCTTTAAAAATAAATTTGAAATTGTTTAAAAAAAGAAGAAGTTTTGAAAAACTAAGTTATTTTAATTGAAAAAAAGGAGATTGCCTTAAAGGAAAATAACTCTTTGAAAAGAAAAATATTTTGAAAGAAAAGAAAATATTTCTATTTCTAAAAAAAAGATTTTGTGTCTCATGTCTCTTCTTTCAAAATTAATAATGATATTTTTATTATGAAGAAGAACAATCATTGGGCTGATCATTCTAAATTGAAATTCATGTTTCGCAAGAAACAAATTTCACATGTTTATGTGCATACCCCACCGCATACATATGCACACAATACTCACACTTACACCACTCATATGCATGCTAGAGTGTACACATGTACACATTGTGACTGAAAAGGCCATCTTGTAAGATTTTATTTTGATAGATTAAATTCTATAAATTTTGCAAATAAAAATGTTTAGGTTCCCTATAATTCTAACCCCCATGGACCCAAAAAGAAATGGGTACCTAAGTCCCCACCTCTCGTATTTAATATAGGTGTGGGCTCTCACAAAACGTGAAAGGGTTGGTGCCTTAGTGGTGGATGCATGTGGAGCTAGATGGACATATCTTATTGATGCATTACTATCAAGAAAGTTTGGTGGGAGGACCACCATAGTTTGAAAACTTAGAGAATAGTTATATGGTTTGGTAACTATCTCTAAACTCTTATTTTAATTTACATGCTTTTACATTGATAATTTTGAGCATGTTGTGATTTTAATGCTCATTGTATTAAATATAAAGTTATTAGACATGTGATATACACAAATAATCTTTGAGATACACTCATATTCATATAGATTCATATTTTTTGTTCTCACTATTGTTTAACTACTATGTATATACTAGTTCTAAAATATGTGCATTTAGCCTAATGATCATGTTTGTTTTGTACTTCATGTGGTGATTACTTGTTTAGATGTAGTTTTCGTTAAAACTTGTGTTTATACTTGTACAAGTAGTGAGATACAGTTATTATTATATGTTTGTACTTCATTACTCATTTGTACTCATTACATGTACATGTATAACCTAGTTTTGATGATTCTTTCATTTATACTTATTTTCCTTATTTTTGTATATGTTTAGCTTCATAAATATGTTATTTTTGTCTAAAACTAATAGATGTATATGTATATCTTGAGTCACTTGCCTTCATAAAAAACCCTATTATGGACTCATTTGTTTTTGGGATATGTATGTATACTTTTAGATTCGACAAAACAACATTTACCTTGATGCTTGTTTAATTTTTATAAAAAATTTTAGTTTTGATATTTGTTTTTAGCCTTATTGATTTATTTCAAGAATATGCTATTCACATGATTCTTGTGCACTGACATTATTTTTTGTTTACTCATAACTTTGTTTTATGAGCACATTTTTGAGCCTTATAGATCTTGAGTGACAATTTTTGTGTACTTAGCAATGCTTCTGGGATATATGATTTGATTTTATATTTTAAAGGATCTTTAACTAGTTTTTTCAAAAATTTTTTAAACTAGCTTCTTGATTATTAAATTGGTAGAGTTTTCAAACATGTAAAATTATTTTCAAACTCTTATTTGAAAATCCCTACCAACTAAAGGGCGGTTAGTTTGGTGACCATTCCTTGTGTACCTATTGAATATCTTCTTATCATGTGCATGATAAAGGTAGATTATTATAAGTTATACACATAATTTTCATGATCTATTAATTTTGTATACTCATACTAGTTTACTATATATGTAGGATTCAAAATCTCAAGTGATATTTTTCATACATACATATTTATGATTTTTATTGTGCTTGTTTTGCAACGCCTTTACACATTTTAAAGCACAAAAGGTTATGCTAAGCTTAATTTAATTCTAAATGTTTATTGATATCTCTACAAGCTTGTGCATTAATTTCAATTGATATTTTTTTGTATCAAAATATATATTTCATGTTTTACTTCTATTGGTATCAAAAACTTACAATGAATTACAATTGGTATCAAAATTTGTTTTGTTGACTCAAGAAATTTCAAAATTTTGTTTGAAGTATTATCAAAATTTTCTTTTAAAATTTGTTGATATGTATTGACTATATACAAGAGGAGCTTAATATCTTCTCTATATATAGATTTATATTGAGTGTATCCCACATTGAGAAACTTGACTTCTCTTCTTTATGTGATACACGTGTGTAGGGGGAGTTAATATCTCCGCTTATATATTGTATATTATGCTTTATGTGTGTTAGGGTCTAGTCATCCTTCTCCATGTAATGCATTATGCAGGGAGAGTTAACTTAACGTCTCTCCTCTTCATGAATGTATATTGCATATACATCTTTATTGTTTGTTTATCTTCTGCCCTTTGTTGATGAATTGACAAAAAGAGGGAGAAGAATTTAGAGTTTATATACATGTTAAATATTTATTGTTTATGCATATATATTTATTTTGTTTATGAGCTTTTATTGAATATCCTTATTGTTTTTGCTATGCATGAGTTAAAGGGGAGCTTCTATGAAGCTTATCTTTAATTCATGCATATATAACTCCATGAGTTTTGTCATCATCAAAAAGGGGGATATTGTTGGCCCAAAGCCCATCACTCTAGTTTTGATGATAATTAACTCATGTAGTTATATCACTATGATCTTGTGTTTAATAAGTTTTAGATATTTGATTAAGATCTTAGTCAGTGTTTAACTTCAACAAAAGATTCGAAGTCAAGTTTTAAAGCTAGCACGTGTTGATTCAAGAGCTCACGCTTTAAAGATCGCATTAAGTACTCAAGAGAAGTCTAACTCTTTGAATCAAGGTTTGGAGCAAATCAAGAAGGAGAGGAAGATTTTCAAGAGAAGATTTTTAAGACTTGTGTCAAATTTGTAAGTATTAAGATTTTAATGTTTTGAATAAAATATAAAGGATAGATTTGTTGTGGATTGCTCAAGCTCATATATACACTCACAAATTTATATGTGTTTTCATAAAATAGTTTTGATTTTAGAAAATATCATTTTGATTTTGAGCTTCAAAGTATACATCCTTATGTTTCATGACTAGAGTTCATCAAAATGAGTTTATATTATTTTTATGTGTTTTGGATTTCATCCATACACATTGATGGTTCAAATGTTTAGAAAAACTTATTTGATGTTTTCTGGTTCATGGATTTTAAGTTTTGTATTTATCAAAACTTATTTTAGAGCTTATTGTCAAAAACTTAGATATTTCATCTTATATGTGAATTGGATTATATCCATACAAACTATGCTTTAAAAGTGTTTAAAATATTTTGTTTTTGTATTTGAACAAGTTTTGGAAAAATCGTTTTTCAAATTGAAGATTGATTTTAAAAAATACGATTTTGGTTTAAAGTTAAATTTATATATCGCAAAAATAGTTCACTTATTTGAAATATGTGTTGATTTTTAATCACACATATTTGGATTTCAAAGTATTTAAATGAACGTATTTTTGTGGATTTTATAATGTTATATGGGATTTATAGATATTAAAAGACCCAAGTTTTAATCCCTTTAATATCCCTGACATGGCCTTCGACGGTCGACCGAGCCAGAAATCGGTCGACCGAGCGGTCGATCGATGTGCGCAGAACGTGCACAAAACCTTGGTTTGAGGGCCGTGCGGTCAATCGGGTAGAGAGTTTTGCTCTCTGATTCTTGCCTCGGTCGACCGGACGGTCACCGACAGGTCAAAACCTGGGTTCGGTCGACGGGCAACCCTAACAGTCATAAATTTGACCGTTGGCCGGTCGACCGGCCGGTCGACAGGTCATCTGGCCTGGGGATTGACCCAACGATAATATTTCTGAACTCTATAAAAGGGAGCTATTTTGGCAAGTTTTATATAAGATTTGGAAAAATTTTAGAGCCAGTTTTTTCTATCTCTCTTAGGGTTTTTCTCCACGTGTATTTGGGCTAAAAATTCCATATCAAAATGAGAGTTTTTAAGAGTGTTTTCAAAAGAGATTTCTTGAGTTTTTCACCACTCTATCTTATTTTCTCATACTAGCTTGAGTTTTTTCATTGCCATATCTATCCTATAGGAGCTTTGTTGTGAGAGTGTTTTTGGTGATCAAAGTATAGAGATCACCAAGGTTTCATCATTGTATTTGAGAAGGCGAAATTGTGGGTTCGCATTGTGTAGAGTTCTTGAGGGAGCTCATTGTAGAGGTACGGCCTCGGCAAGCTAGTATGCTTGCGTGTGTGTTCTTGCGGGAACAAGCGAGGGACGTGCGGGTCCAAGAGTTCTTCAGGAAGTTCGTTGTAGGTGTTGCAGCACTGAGTGATCTTGCAAGATCGTTATAGTAAAAATCTTTCATAATGATGAAGGCGGGAATGTAGAGTAAGTGTGCTCGAACCTCGAAACAAATCTCTCGTGTTTGTGATTGCTCATCTCTCTCTCACTTGTGTTTTACATCTTGCATACTCTTATTGTTCATATCTATTATATGCTTGATATATCTTGTGCTTAATTGAATATATATGCTTGGGTTATTTGTTTGCTTACACTTGCATTTAACCAAGATAGCCATAGTGATACTTCAACTCTTAATGTAAAGGAATCTTAAAGAGATAGTCCAGAACCCTTCACCGTAAATTCGGCTACACTCTTGTATTATAATTAGTATATTTGCATAATAGTTTTTAGTTGCATAATAGTTTTTTAATTCCGCATTAGTTTTGCATTTGATTAGCTTGTCACCTATTCATCCCCTCTAGGTGACCTACAGATGCTTCTCCTCATCCGACATGTCCATTGTCAAAGCAATGCGCAGAGATTGGATCTAGATTTCTAGCCGGAGTACAGTTTCACACCCGTACACCAAAAAGAATGGTGTATCTTTCATCGGGATTCTCACTGTTGTGCAATAAGCCAACAAGCATTCACCTAATTTGTCGTCCCAGTCGCGTTGACTTTTTGAGATGAACTTCTTGAGAAGATTCCCAATGGTTTTATAAAAAGCTTCTGTGAGGTCGTTAGCAGGTGGGTAGTACGCCATTGAAGACACACTTTAGATTCTGAACTTGTTGCAGAATCACTAAAATGCTTGGCTGACAAACTGAGGCCCATTATCGTGGACAATCCGCTGTGGCACGCCAAAGCGGTAGATTACGTGATATTTGATAAACCTCATCATGTCAGATGTCTTCACTTCCTTCAGAGGGATAGCCTATGCCTATTTGAAAAAGTAATTGGTTATAGTTAAGATAAATCGATATCCTTTGGATGAAGATGGGCTGATAGGACCAGCCACATCCATTCCCCACATCTTAAATGGCCAGGAAGAAGTCGTAGGATGAAGATGTCCGGTGCCTGATGAATGAAGTGCCATGGATCTGACAGGCGTGGCATCGTTTAGTGTATGTGATGGTGTCAGGGATCATCTTTGCAATAACATTCCAGTCTTCAAAGTCGTTCTCCAAGTTTTGGACGAAGTTGGTGAGCTCCGCACATACCGTTATGAGCCTCTTTGAGTGCCTCCTACGCCTCTTTATGTGATAGGCAGCGGGAGAGGATTTCAGCATGCGATCGACGATACAATGTTCGTGTGATCGCATTGTAGTAGAATCTAGGGGCTTTCCTTCTAATGGCAGTCGCCTCTTCATGGTCATCGGGCAGTATACCGTACAAGACATAGTCGATGTATGAGAATCACTAATTTCTGAACTCTAGATCTGCTGAAGTCTCTAGAGCTTCTTTGACTTGAAGATCTTCTGTTGGCGTTTTATCATCTCAAGGGCGAATTTCGGACAGTACAAGTTATAGCTGTAGACAAGTACTTTCTCTGTCGCTTCGACTAGAAGAGCAAGGAAGCGGTGAGGGACGCCAGTATATCTGCATGCGCATTTTACTGGTGAGGTACATGGTCAATATTGAAGTTTCTGAATCTCTCTGCCATGTAGATAGTTGCATTGTAATAGGGCACTAGGTCTTCATGTTGGACTTTGTACTCCCCGAACCTGATTGACGATAAGCTTTGAATCACCGTACGCTTTGAGATTTTAACGCCAATCTCATCAGCGATTTGCATCCTGATCAAAAGAGCATTGCATTCTGTTACATTGTTAGAACACAGCTCAGTTAATGAGAAAACTCGAGGGAGTACGTAGTGCTGTGGGAAGATAAGTACTACCCCCACTCCGACTACGATATTTCCTCGAGGACCGTTATTGATGCACCATCGAAGAAGAGTTGTCGTACCTGTTCTTTGAAAGACGTCTGGGTCATGCAGACTTCAATGATCTCATCTGAAGATCTTCATAAAGTTTGTTCGTTCTTGGATCTGGATATTCAACCAAGAAGTCTACCACTTCCTATCCCTTCACAGCTTTTTGTGGTAGGAATTGCATCTCGTTTTGGGAGAGCAATATAGCTAATTTCGCAAATCAACCATTCAACGATGATGGCTTCATCATCAGCAATCTTAAAGGATTGACTTTTGATATGACTGTATGGTTGGCCCACCAGGTAGCGTCGCATTTTCTGAATAGCGAACAACAGTGCCAAGTATTCTTTTTCGATTGGGTTATATCGATGTTCAGCTCTGATCATGGTATTCAGGTAGTAGATTGCCTGCTCGTGCCCCTGATCATTTTTTGGCTAGTAAAGCTCTTAGAGAATGATCCATAGCTCGAACATATATCATGGCAGGTTTGCCTGACACAGAGCTGTAAGGACAGGAGGATGCGTGAGGTACCGCTTGATTTTCTCGAACGCTTGTTGGCAAGTATTGTCCAAGATGAATGAGACACCTTTCTTCGTCAACCTGGTAAAGGATTGCCATCACCCTGAGAGATTTGCGATAAACCTCCGGATGTAGGCTAGTCGCCTTTGCAATCCTCTAAGCTCTCTAAGGTTCCTTGAAGGTTGCATCTCCTGGATGACGCGGATTTTCTCTGGTCGAGGTGCATTTCTTTGAATGTCATGACAAACCCAAGGAATTTATCGCTGGCTACCCGCAGGAAGGAATTGGTGGGATTCATCTTCAATTGATGCACCCACATGATATCGAATACTGCCTTCAGATCTGCTATGTGATCACCTTTGGCACGACTTTTCACTATAATATAGTCTACGTAGGATTCCACTATTTTGTTTATATTCTCGTAGAAGATTGTATTCATAGCTCTCTGATATGTTGCCCCTGTATTCTTCAATTTGAATGGCATCACATATAGCAATACACCCCGAGTGGTGTCCGAAGGATGTATGCTTCTCATCGTCAGGGTACATCTTAATTTGATTGTATCCAGAGAATTCATCCATGAAAGACATTCGTTCAAACCGACACGTGATGTCAATCATGACATCCGTGATTGGAAGAGAGAATTCATCTTTAGGGAAAGCTTCATTTAGATCGCGAAAATCAATGCAAACCCGGATCTTTTCATTCTTCTTAGTGACGGGGACGTTTATTAGCTACCCAGTCAGGGTGTTGTTCTCCCTGATAAAACCGGAGTCTATAAGCTTCGTGACTTTTGATTGAATCGCTTGCATAATCTCTGGCGAAACTGTCGTTGCTGCTGCTTGATGGGCTTTGCATCCGGATTTATGTTGAGGCGATGCATAGCCACCTGAGAAGCCCAGACATCTCCTCGTAGTTCCAAGCGAAGACATCTGCATACTCTCGCACGAGACATATTATGTCTTTTTTCTCGAGAGATGATAAGCTTTCACTTATGAAGATGGGCTTAGGATTAGCCCCATCTCCCAGATTGATCTGAATTACCTTATCCTCTGTGGGTGGTTCACGTTGTTCAAAGCGAATATCCCAAAGAGTATTTAGATGTTTGATCCAAGGATCTGTATCTGACTGGATCATTTCTTCGTCTCCATCTTTTGGGTGGCTTGTCGAAGTCATGTTTACCGAAAGGTCCGAGGATGTCGCCAACAGCGACATCTGACTCCCACGATGACGTGCCTGAGAGTGGTTATAATATAATGACTCTTCAGAGTCAGAGGCTGACAGGATTAGAGTTGACACATAGCCCAACCCCCTTCGAGTTCGGTGATAATAGTCAGGGGCTTTCCCTTTTGGAATGAAAGATCGAAGCAGTGCTTGCCTCCCTTTGCCAAAGTTCAGTTCAGGACCACTTGCTTGGTTATATCCCATGTTCCCTATCATTTTGAGTACATTTGGCTCTTAATGAGAGAATTGAGGGGGTTCGGTCTTGCTTTTCAAGTCTTCACGAATCTTTGATTTGGACTCAACTCTTCTGAAAAAGATTGGTTGTTGACTATTGCGTCTTGCTGGGACCTCGAAGAAGGTTCCTTGCATATCACTGACGCTTTGATATGCCATGAGAGATGATCTTACCGGTGCATGCAATAATGTCAGGTATATATTGCTGGCCAGGGGTCATCATCTACATCGGTACTAGTATTTGATGGTACGGAATCAGAAGCAAACACAGAAAAATAAGCCAAATCTAATTCTTCATTAATATACCACTCTCCTACATTATTGGCCGTGTTATTAACATCGAGCTTATTAACGATCGTTACAAGAGGATTCAGCTCTAAAATATATTCTTCTTGCTTCTGGCTCGACATCAGTTCATTAACAGAGTCTGGTCCTCTGGTTAGGGATTCTCGTTTGGTTTCAGAGAATCCTGGTACAGGAGGGAGTCTGTAAAGTAATTCTGTACCCCCTTGAATGGATGCCTTTCGGCAATCAATGTTCAGACTCTTCCATTTCTGTCAACATACTTCATGACTTGATGAAGAGTAGAGGGACGATGGAATTGCGATGACTCCATGGTTGTCCCAGTAACAAATATATGAAGTATCGGCGTCAATAACATAGCACGGCATCTCGGTCTCAGGTCCCCGATCTGGCATTTGAGTTTGATTTCCCATCGGACGCATGCTATTGGCATTGAAGTCATAAATGGTAGTTGAGTGACGTTCAATCGATGAGTGGAGATTCCCAAGTGTTGCATGACCCGGAGGGGCATGATGCTCAACGCGGATTCTAGATCTACCTGAATGCAGCTCAC